>CM076579.1:195651770-195789629 GCA_034641835.2 Pinus albicaulis
AAGGTTTTTAGCAAAATTCTAAAGTATGTGAAGCCTTCAAATAAGTTCTTAGTAGTCACCCCAAAGAGCACATTGATTTCATGTATTCTATTATTCCTCTCCCATTTGTGTATGATTAGGGATTTATCCAAATTCATAAGCAGGCCCGAGGCTATCCCAAACTCCTTTATGTAACCATAGATGGTGTTCCATTCCTCCAATTATCCTACACACAAATATTAAATCATTTGCAAGCATAAGGTGTGTCACCCAATGCTATATGGACACTTTAACCCCCATAATGATGCCTATCTCCCTAAGATCCTTCACTTTCCTACTAAGAGTGTCTATCACCAATAGAAATAGTAATGGCGACAATGCACAACCTTGTATCAACCCTCTAAACATTGAGAAGAATTTAGACGGAAAGCCATTAATAATTATAGCAAAATTTGTACAAAAGATGTGCATACTTGGAAAAATAATTCTTCTAGAAACTTTTCCAAACCTTCCATGTATTTATTTAAATATTCCATGTTTCCTTATATACCATAGATATTAGCTTCCATGCCATCCATCTTAGTTTCCATGCCATCCATCCTAGCTTCCATGCCACCCATTTTAGCTTCCACACCATCCATCTTAGCTTCCATGCCATTATTCAAACCATCCATCTTAGCTTCCATGCCATTATTCAAACCATCCATCTTAGCTTCCACGCCTTTCTTCAAACCATCCATCTTATCTTCCATGCCTTTCCTCAAACCATCCATCTTAGCTTCCATTTTATTTTTTGTTACTCTTTGCGAGAGAAAAATTTGTTGCAATTGGTCTTGTAATTTCGATATATCATGTTTCACTTCTTCCTCTTCATGATTCATAGTACATCCTTCTGAGGGCTTAATGGGTGTTGAATTATTTTTAGGGGGAATTTTAGAACCCAATAATGATACCTATGCTTCAATATGCCCTTGGAATCACTTCAAACTGATTTTTTAAACAAGACTTATGCAATTTTAAAAAAAAATACACACCTTTTTCTTGCTTTTGAGGAGCTTGATATTGAAACTGATGTGTCTCTGTAATTTTGTATCCCCAAGATTTGATCTTCGGTTTGGTTGTATCTCTTTGAGTCCTCTTTTGACTTTCATAGGTCTCACCTAATTTGGATTCTTTAAGAAAATGTTATGCCCAATCTGTTGGAAATACTAAGAGGGGGGTGAATCAATATTTTTTTCCAGTTGTCATTTTTACTAGTTAGATCACTTATAATTAGAACAAAAAATGAATAATAAGAATAAATTCTTTTATTATATTCTTCAATAAAATATATAGAATAAAATATGTACAATAGGTGTACGACTCCAACCCTAGACGAAGACACCGATCTTCAATCTTCCAGGCTCCAACCTGTTGCCAAGAACTAACTTGGACTATTGTGAGGCTTCGACCTCTAGGGCTTCGACCCTATGTATCCAAGGCACCAACCTTGTGTTTAGAGGCTCCAACCCCAAGGGCACCAACCCTTCTTTGGTTCAGGCTCCACTTGGATTCTTGAGGACACCGATCCTCTAGGGCTCCAACCCTCTCTTCCAAAGCACTGACCTTGTCTCTATGAGGCTCCAACCTCTTGGGCTCCAACCCGCAACTTCACTTCGTCAAAATATCACTGGTTATTCTTCATGGCTCCCAAAGTCTTCTTTAATGAGCCTTGACAATCTTCAGCAATGCCTTCACTTAGTCTCCACGTCACATCATCAATGACAACCTTTTCTTCTTAGAAGGTATCACCACTGCACTTCATTGTACCCAAACACTTTCTCCTAGGCTACCTCATGATGGCTTCAATGCATCATGGTCTTCAAGGTAGGTCTACAAAATTCTCTCCAATCTGCCTTTCCAAAACTTCAAGTCTTCTTCAGCAAGACATCTATGGTTGTTCCAATAATGTATGTCTTAAATATTTACTTCTACAAGCTTACTAGATGCTACTCTTCAACAACAACTTCCTAAGACTGCCTTGACAAGGATTTCAACCTTGCTTCAAAAGTGTGCAGAAACTATTCTAGGGCTAAGATAAAAATTTATAAACAATGCACCTTCAATATTGTTGTAAACACCTTCTACAGGAAGCTCTACAATGTCAAGATGGCCTCCAAGTCTGCTTCAACCATGCAGTAGGGACTGCCTCAACAAGGTGTCAAATATTCAATGTCTACTGTAAAGGGGCTTCTACAATTCTGCTCCAAAGATGACAGTCAGCTCCACAAAGCATAGAAAGTATTTTTAATGTTTACTTCAAATAAGATTATATGAGGCTACATAATTTATGCTTGAACATTGTTGCACAAAGGCTTTCAAGGCCGCCTTTATCTCTTCCTGCTTGAGGATGAAAATATGTACTTATTGAGCAGGAACGTTTACTTCAAATGATGAAATTCAACAACATTTTGTTATTGGCCTCAGATCAATCTAGTAACCCACAGATTTGAACTTCAAATTCTAAACTTTATGCCACAGTTCCGAGGTATAATAGAAATTCACCACATAAAAGTCTTGAGATTGCAATCTGGAAAACCCAAACAAGTGCAATGGTGGTGACCCTTAACTCCGGCAACTGCAATAATAAAAGTTCTGAATTCATGTACCTATCTCTTGTCCAAGGCTGCCAGATAGGTCCAATGTCCTGTAGCTATCACTCAACAAATATGATGTTTGGTTCAGGTCTGCAGACTCCGAGGTTTAAGGGTATAATCTAAGTTAATGCAATAAAGTTTTAGACCCAAAACTCATTTAAACCGTTGTTGTGCCTTATCTTTTCCTTTATCCGAGTTGTTGTGGTACTTCTGTGATAATAGTCGAGGTGGATGATTGAGAATGAGTTCTGAAACCCTTATATATAGTATTTTTTTGCAATCCAAGATGAAGAAACATGTCACTGTAGGCAGGCTGACTTGAAAGACAAGGTGCAGGTCGGCTCATTGTCAAAAAAATATTTTTTAACTTGAAAATTCAATATCTCACAAACTATTTGGAATTTCGGGGCAAGTAAGGGCTCATTGAAAAGAGGAAAAAAATATTTTTCTTTGGGACTGTCCTTAAATTTTTTGCATAAAATTTTTGGAACAACAAGGTCATTAGGTCTCCTTCATTGTTACGACTCCAAGTTCTTCATCATAGTGTGTTATCATTCTTGTCATCAATGTCATCTATGTCATCATGATAGTGTAGCATCAAAGTCATGTCATGTAATAGTGCAACGATATGTCATCCATATGTCAAAGTGCAACATCCATTAATTTTCCATCAAGAGAGCTTCAAAGTAGCCTTCCAACCACCATCCATATCATCAAATGAGATTTTCCAACAATGTCATCATACGCCATCAAGTGATCTCCAAGTCCATGTCATGCAATCATTGTCCATGTCATCATATAGTTTCCAACCATTGTCATCAAGACCTTCATCAAGAGGCCATCATCAATTGTGGTCATTCATTTAGTGTATGACATCATCAAGTGTATGACATCATCAATTGTATGACTCCATATGTCATCATGGGTTAAGGTCTATATCATCAAGGCACATGCAACATTATAGTTAGTTCAAGGACTTCTTCATTAGTGGTTTCACATCTTCGTGGTTGACATATTCATTGATGGCATCCTTTTCAAACAAGAGTTATGTCATCATCATCTAGAACCAGGCATCTAAAGAATATTTGCCATCTCGGATAGTGCCATATTGACATCAATGACAATATTGATTAACACAATCTCCCACAATGCCCTAATTATGGACTAGTTCCATAGAGCAAACTTGTGCAACGTGCCACATGTCACTTGTTACAAAATTCCAATCTAATGCTAAGAGTGAGAGTTATGAGGATTTTCCCAAGGTCACCTCTTTGAGATGAAATTCGGGAGGCTGCAAAAACCCTAACTTCCACAGATCATATCTCCAAAAATATTATGAGCCAAGATCTGAAAATTTTCCCCTAAGTTCCTCTAGAGTTCAGTGAAAATGGGTTTTATTTTAGCTTCTCAACCTTCGTAGACAAAAATTTATAGCGAAAATTCCACAATGACATGTTTGAAGTAATGAAACCCTAGAATCCAAAGCTCTGATACCAAATGTTATGAAACCAAGTCACAAATAGAAGAAAAGAGAGATAAAAGACATAGAAATCAACTACTTCGAGGGGGAAACCTCCTTTACATTGCATAAGTGAACAATTCTTAGATGATTCAAATGAAAAAGCCTCCTTTCTCTATATAGGAGTCCATGGGGTCACAATATAATCCTAGTCGACCTAACAATAATAATGTAATGGCACAACAATAATAATAGTAGACTATTATAGGGCACAATAATAACAATATCGGAACTACAGGGGTACAATAGTAACAATAAGGGGGCTACACTAACAACAATAAGGGACTACACTAGTAATATAGGGCCCTAACATTAAGGGGCACCAGAGGGGATATCCCTGAGGGTAAAACCCACATTTAATGGTTTATATGAAACTTTATCAGACACCCCATCAACTTGTTAATATTTGTAAACTAAGGTCAAATTCCACATTCGACAGCTCAGATGATTAAGATAATAATTTAATTAGATTCCTCTTTTCGATAGGATCAAGATCAGCCTATAGATCGCCCCAATTGGTTAAGAAAAAGCTAAGTTTTGAATTAATTTAATATTTTATGGGTTGGCCTAACCGCATGTTGATCTAGTAGAAGCTCCAAGAAGTTACTCACAAAGTTATAAATAGAGTCGGCCTTGAGATCATTTGCACGCTTTCTCAAGTGATCTATTATTTGCATCTATCAATTTATTTAGTCTATGTTTATGTTTTCACTCGCACATGTACACCGGAAGGAGCTCGCACGGTGGCACGCAGTGGATCAGGGCTAGAGTTTGGTGCACATTCCAAACCTGGGTCTACTGAAGCAGAGTTGCGGGTAGATAAGGCCTTGGTGGCAGCCTTGCTGAAGCCGATTCATGGGCAGGATGTGTTATGCCCATGGAAAAGGTGCCAAATCTGCTGGCACAACATGTTAAGGATACGACCAAAGCCTTGAGGTCATCTCAGGATGTTCTAAAGCTCAACCGTAGACACAAGGTATAGTAGTAGCGGATCAGAGCCCCAGAGCCATGTGCTGGGCGTGTTAAGGCCGTGGCCTAGAGATTTACCTGAAAATTCATATTTATATCACCTTTAGTTGATTTCACATCACTTCCAGACTTCAATCATTCAGTCACAGTTTCGTCAGAGCGCCATTGATAGACTCCCGGATTCAGATCTAGGACTTCAAAGTTGAGATCACTTGGTGAAATTTCAGATCCAAGTTTTGGTATTATAGATTTGTAGATCTGTATATCTATATATCATATATGGTTTCTTACACCACAGATTTATCTTCATAACTCATTCATTATCACTCATGTTCATCATTTTCCTATAGCTAATGTCAGTGCAGTTCAGTTATCAAATTCATTTTCCTTCATGCAGAAGTATGGGTATGGCTAGTGTGCTTGTATGCTATTTTTTTTCTGCATCGTAAAGATATGTACTAATGGATCATTGTACTATTGTTTATAAATCATTCAATGAATATATAAGGAGAATAATTTCCAAGGGTTTTTACGTAGTGGATTTTTCCCTGGTCTCATACCAATCCTGATGTCTTTATGTGTTCATGCTTCTCTTCCTTTGATATTTTACTTTCTGCTACTTAGATGATCATGATCATGATGATTATGGTGTTGTTATTTATACATAGTTTCATTTTCTGATGGTTAATGATATAGATTTGTACAATAGAAATATTATTTGGGGTGAATGCAACATGTTAATGATGTAATGTAACTATAAAAGTGTTACACAACATTTTGTCACCGTCCCTGCAATCCCCATCCCACACATTGGAGGATCATTTCTGTGACTAATAATAAGTGTCATGCCTTACAAAGACCATCATTGCATCCCTTTCCATGAGGAAAACATTCCTTCTATTGAAAATTCCTTGAGAAGACCATCAAAAACATATGTTTTTGGGTTGGCGCTGGTAGACCGTTATGCCCTCACACTACTGAGGAAGATTAACACCGGGCCCTGTGCCCATTGGCACTCTTTCCTAGTGATCTGCCCACGCTAACATATTTTTGAAATGTTTCTTAAAAATAGAGGCAAATTTTCCATGCTAACAACTTCGTGGGCGAGTCAGCTTGGGTGGTTCGATTGAATAAACACGACCACCCTCCTTTGGCCTCTTCTTTCCACCTTTTGGGGAAACCTCCCAAAGGATAAGGGCGCCCTTCCACCATTCTAGGGATCCCAACCTCCTCCTCTCTCTCTATAAATAAAGCTATCTCTGATTGATACACTAGCTGAACAATTATAACTAAAATGTTGGAGAGAATTGTTGAACATCTTGTTGGTGAGATAGAGCAGGAAGAGACCTTTGTCGAGAGAGAGAGCTTAGGCTTGTGTCCTCGCCTTGTCCCAATTCCCTGACGATCCTTTGAGACGTGCTTTGACTGAACCCGATGAAGGAGGATGTGATGTCAAGGCTCCGGTTGTAATCTCTTTATTTCTATTTATATATACATGAATAATGTCTGGTTCCCATCTTGTGTTAATATGGTTTATTTTATGCAATATGTTTAATCTTCCTTGACTGATTACTAGTTATGAATGTAATTATTGTCTTGTATGTTGCTTTTGTCCTTTGATCTTTGTGAAGGAATCCGAGTACCATTGCTGAAGGACCATGACCTGTTGAAGCAGAGATCAAGAGGTTGCCACTACTACAGCTGCGACAATCGTGTTGGACTACAGGTAGGACAATCTATCCCAACCTATTTCATTCGTTAACTAGGAACCTACACATTAGCTTTTTCCCTTGTTGATAGACCCACTATAAGGCTAGAGGGATAGTCTATGTCTGTAGAGAGGATTTACCTACACAACAAGTTAGCGACTCCACAGGGGATCAGTGTGAGTTTTTCGACTCGTTGCTCATTGAGAATTTGCCTTGTTGAGTTTATTTCGATCGTTTGATTGCTTTTCTATATTTTTTGGCTTGCTTGACTGTTTGGAATCCTCCTGTTCAGCTCTAGAGTGTGAATATTGACCTGTGCTCATTGGTTTTTCCCTTTCCCATAGTTTTCTGGCTTAGCATAGGTTTTCTTTGAACAGTCGCACCAATTCGCACTTGTTGCTTTTTTTGTAGTAGCGCCAACCCCTGTTTGGCGTGGATTATCGCCTGAGAGTCGCATCGAATCCTGTAGGATTTGGTTTGACCTTTTTTCTGAGTTTTTGGTCAGTTGTGCTTGACTCTGGATTGTTCCTTTGATTTTCAATTGGTCTTTGGGATTTTTTTGACTATTGTAAACTTGATCTTCTCAGCTGTTTGTCCATTGTCTCATCGGTGAAGTTCATAGCCCTAGGGTTTCTAGGTGTCTTTTGCTCATTGAGCCTTCTGATTGAAGTTCAAGTCTTTTTTATTTTTGTCAGTTCAATTCCCTGATCAATTGTGTTAGCCTTTCTTGATCCTTGGTTTCTTCGGTTTGTTGAATGATTATTTCAATTTCCATTTGACTTTCTATTTTGTCACTTCGAGCATAGATAACATTGCTCGTTTGGGTCATTTTGAAAGCTTTTTGTTTTTTTGAAGGAGTGCATCATTGGTTTGAGTGTGTTTTTATGTCTTTATTTCTTTTGAATTATTCATTTTAAGATCTTTACATATGGAGTGCTCCAAACCAGTGTTCTCTTTTCTTTTTAATGTAATAGCGCATCATGCGCTTCATTCATTTAAAAAGAAAAAATTCATTCTTCCATTTGCATTGAAAATGAAAAGTTCTTTTGCATAACTAGCTCTTAATGAACTAGGAAAGTGTTTTTTTGTTTCTCGTTTGGTTGTATTAGATGCATTAGTGGATTTCTTCTTTTGATTTCATTGTTTGCTACTTTATGAAATATCTCTATCCTTCCCTTAATTAGCATTCATCGAATAGAAAATGGTGTTCTTTGCATACAGTATGCATTCAGGAATTTGAGATTCCATTTGGTAGGGCCTTTAAACTAAAACATTAGTTCAAGATCAATATTAAACTCAATTCAATCAATCTAAGGAAAAATTGGAACCTAACGAAAACATTTTTAGAGGTCTAGGCTGGTGACGTGTTCCAGCATCATTAAACCTAGTAGCTGTCGTTCACCACCTGGCTTTAGACAACACTACTACGGACTTGTGCTCCCCATAACGTCATGTATATAAAGGGAGACCCTCATAGGCTCAAATCCTTTATCCAGTGGAAGTTGAGTCTGCCGCCCTGTAACCATGATACATTGAACACAGAATTCGGGGAGACTACCTGTACATACGTTAAGTCCTTGGTCATTTCTTTTTCATTTGATCACCAAGGTGTATATGGCAGTTCACGGAAAATTGGTACACCCTCTTGCTTATATTACCTAAGTAGTCATTTCAATATTTTCGTGACTCAAAAAGATAATAGATCATCGAGAACTTGTCCTTTCTCACTCGTTTAGATCTAAAAGTGACTAGAGTCATATTTTTTCTATTTCTCGAATCTTAAAACATGAAACAAGAAAGTTTCTTTTCAATGTCGTAAAATTAATTACCCATGACCACATGCCTGTTAAAAGTTTTCTCTTTGGCTTTTTTTTGCAGTTCCTTAGATTTTGATCTTGAAGCCTTGAATTAGCTATCTCGTTTTCCTTCCTGTATTGAAATACTGTCATAGTGTCGTCTTCACTACATCCTACTGGTAGTCATTTTCCTGATGTTTCTTTTGAAACACCTCAGTCCACTAGGTCTACCAAGTTTTTGTAGCCTATTCTCCTGACTGTCTTGCCTCTCGCTACCCGATCTCCTCTTGAAGAGTCGGTTGAGTTCAATTGGCCACCTCAGGGTGCTTGGTCTGGTTTTTGGAGTGAGGAATAATTCCCTCCTCTTACCTCGAGATCACCATTTTTACTCGCTTCTTTACATCCCAATCGTCATCGTATTTTTGACGATCTTACAGCTTCGTGAGACATGGATTCTTCGAGTCCTCTCAGCAGTGAAGAATTTCATGTTTCTATAGGGGAATATCAAATTTTCCCAGAAGATCTCCCGCATGTCTCCAACCAACCTTCTCCTCAGTTGGTGTCTCTTCCACCCGGTTATCATAATTTGAGTCAGATTATTTCTGGTGTTGCATCCATAACACAGTCTAGTACATTGACTCCTCCAAGGAGTTCAATCCTTCCTACATTAGGAATGTTGGCTTCAACACCTAGCTCATCAGTCACTGTTACATATTCCAACCCACCATTTGTGTGGCTTCATCTGCACCAGTTGTTATGACTCAATCATCAGGATATTTTGTTACTCACAGGTCCATATTTCTTAATCCCACGTGGCCTATCAAGCCCACCGTGAGTAGATCACAACCTCGCACTGTGGAACCCATGCCTGTTTATAGTGTGGCTATGGTTTCTACTTCTATCCCTGGCGGCTTTAATTTCAATGAGTATCTGTTGGCTATCCAGCAGCGGAACTCTAAAGATTCTCAGCAGCCCTAAGCTCTTGTCAATCCTCCCCATCACTATGTTGTCTACGGTAATCCCATATATTTGCATCCAATTGATCCTAATCAGGTTGTTTATCTGCCTCTGAGTGATCCCTATTGGACTGTTCCTCATCAAGGGCCATTGATACAAGTGCAACCCTTAGGCCTACAAGGAAAACCCTTATAGGGACAACCTTTGGTCCAGTAGGGAAAAACCTTTGGTCCTCCGGGAAAACCTTACAGTCAGCAAGGAAAACCCTTACAAGGTCAACCTTTGGTCCAACAAGGACAACCCTATGGTCTTGCTGGTCAACCTCAGTTTCAACTAAGAGCATCTTATGTTCCTGGGAGGCAAATGTATCCATCACAGGGAAAACTTTTTGTGCAACAACAACAACCATACATTCTGCAAGGCCAAGATTTTGTACAACAAGGACAACCCTACGATCCTACTCTGGGTCAACCTAGTTTTAAGGGGCAACCTGTTCCATCACAACCATCGGGCCAAACTTTTCCACAAGGGAAACCCGGTGGCTCTTAGTATGTAGGCCAACCTGCTTTGCAGGAACAACCTTCCCAACCTTAGCAGTCGATTCAAACTGCTCAACCCGCTCAACAGCCAGTTCAACCTGTTCAACCTGCTCAGGAGTCAGTTCACCCTGTTTGACCAACTCAGCAGCCCGTTTGACCTACTCAACAGGTACCACCTGCTTAGCCTCAAGGCGCTACTTACCCTCCTTAAGGTCAATTTCACGTTGTATATAGTGCGCCCCAAGGTTTCACTTATTACCCTAAAAATAAATCCTAGATGGTGTATAATCCACCTCAAGGAAATGCTTACATTCCATAGCAGAATCCATATGTTTCTTAGTAAGGACGTTAATGGTATGCTCAAAGTTAGCATCCCGGTCCTCAACCCCAGTATGGGCAGAACTATCAATATTATAACCCCTATGGCCAGAATCCTCCGGGAAAAAACATATGGGGGGGAAATTTCTCTCACCCTAGGTGGAATGTGTTGAATGCCTGAAAATCGGGTCTTACAACAAGGGGGATACCCACCCGGTCCAGACCTTGGTTAGCAGCTCCTTTTCCGTTTGGTGTAGTTGGTCCGACTGGGGATAATGGGACCAGTTTCCCAATATGTGTGTGTGTGTTGAGAATTGATATTTCTTTTCTAAAGGTTCCTAATTGAAATGATTTTATTCTATTTCTATTCTAATCATATAAAAATTGTATTCTAATTTAAACAGAAATATCTAATTCTAAACTAACCCAGGATGTAATCTTTCTGTTTATGCGATCTAAAATGATTTCAAATAACAATTGGTAATAAAGATCATTCAACTGTTATAAGAAAAGAATTCAATAAAGATAAACCACTTCGTATAAAAAGTTAGACGAAACAGTTGTAAAAAACATATCGCATAATAAGTTATTCATACATTAAGCATAAATAAATAGCTATCACCGTACAAAAGTGCCAAATGATAACTCAAGCATTCAAGCATCAATATATAAACAAATGAACATGAATATCACTTTAACACAAACGCAGAAATAGTTAAGAGATAAAAGTACCATTTATAACTAGTTCTACTCATGAGCTTCAAGCAATAATGAATTATCTCTTCTTAATCCAATATCCACTAAGAGTACAAAAGTGAAACATCAGTAGTAGATATTAAACGCAGATATCAATAAATCCTGTTCCATTCATTCATCAAAACCTCTTCTGAGGGTGCAAAAATGCATGTTCTGAGGACAAGTTTTTGACAAATTTCAGGACCCTTCTCTAAATGCATGAGAAGGGTTTAAATAATACTAACTAAATCTAAAAATAATTTATTACAAAAATGTAGGATACAGTTTAAATGATCGTCCTTTTTCTAGGCAAAAATAAAGCAAAACTAATACTAAATCTAAAATTAAATTTTAACAACTAACTACTTGTGAATCTGTTCTTTGGAATTGCAAGCATTCAGCATTGATTTGAAAAGAGTAGGCTGGCCGACTTCATATTTTAACTGTCCCATGAAAACGTAATCCGCAAGAGCTGGCGCCATATTCTTGGCAAAATTGATGATACAGTTGAGAGTCATGCACTGGCTATGTGGTTTTACCAGACATGCCTAGTAAGAATCCAAATTTAACTTTGTTTATCCTTTAATCGATTCTGCCTTTTCTTGAGCCTTCTGTTTCCACTCTATATGCAGTTTATGTGCTTGTGGTAGGTATCCTGGAGTAGTTTCTGAAATCAAATTTTCCTTGTGTAAATTTTCACTTATACAATCAATAACATTGCTTGCTGTTGTAGCTGCTTCTTCCGCCGCTTATTCTGCTTCCCTGATGTGTGCATCCCAATTATTAAAGAGCATTTCTTTATGATTGTCATTGATTATTGGTGCTCCTGCTCTTTTCCCCTCCTCTGTTTCTTGCTAAACTAAATAGTCGGTAACTCTCTTATTAGTTAAATCATAATCATGTCGTAAGTCTACGACATGATTAGTGATTTTATCACTTTCTTCCCAATAAGAGTTCCACTGTGAAATTCTTTGGCATAATATTTCCTGTTGTTGCAGTAGTTGATCATTTAAGGAAATAGACTCTATGATAAATTCTATGAGCTTGGGGTCATCTTTGTGCATCTCTTGCATATCTTGTAGCTATTTCTCTTTTTCAACGAAACTTTTTTGATATCTGATTTGCATTTGTTGAAAATCTTGCTGTAATTTTTGAAGTTGTTTCTGTGCTTCACTGTTAGCATTGGCTTGTTGCAGTTGTTGTTGCAGAACCTATACTTGATCTTCTTTCTCATTCAATAATTGTCGTACCTCAGATGCTTTATCGATGGCCGCAGAGGCATATGCTCCTGTGATCTGAGATAATTTAGTAAGATTTTCAGTTGGATCAGTAGGAGGATCTTGCCATAAAACATCAAATTGTTTTGCATCATGAGAGAGTACAATTTCCAATTTCCTTTTCTTCCTTTGTTTTCTTACTACTGCTTTGTGTTGTGGACTATAGGATATATCAAGAGGAGGAATTTCCTCTATTTTGAGCATAATTTCAACGGATGGGGTAATGGGAATATGTTCTGTTTCTGCGACATTGCTAGTTATTCTTGTGACTAAACCTTTTGTTGTCTGTACATTACTCACAGAGTCTGTGCATTCTGTCCTTCAATATTAATCAAATCATTAAATGTCTCCCATTCCTTGTCTAACTCAGTTATGACTGATGGTTTCTGTACAATGAGAGGGGGAAGATTTAACTATGGAGAGGTTGAAATCTATTGTTGTGAGAGCTCTTTTGATTGGGCAGTATCCCTTACTGACCCTTCACTTTTATCATGATCATTATCATACTTTTTAGAGTGTTCAGAGGTTTCCCTCCTAGACTTTGACTTAGACCTGTCTGTACCTGAACTTCCATTGAGACTGATACTAGGAGTTGGTTCCCTTAAGGGTTCCAAGCGCAATTTATCCAAAGGAATAGTGGTCATCCTACTTTCTCTGTACATCTTAAACTCTTGGAATTATTCTGGAGAAAACCGTATTTGAACTGATTGTAGAATCTCTTTAAATGTGTATTTTTCTTGGAACATGTCATCAAAAAGATCATCTTCTTTAGAAAATATTCTTACCTTGACTGTAGTACTGAAATTTTTAACAATATCATAGGGGTCAAATTATCTTCTTGGAAACTTGAACAATTGTAAACATGTAATATTTTTTACTTCTTTAAATGCATGACCAACATCAAATAGTGAAAATTCTCCGCAGGCCACAGGAAATTGTGGCCAGATGGCCTTCTTTTTATCCTTTAAATCTTTATTCAAACCTCCTTCTCTGCAGGTTTGATAAGCAATTTCTCGGGCCATGAGTTTATCAGGAACATACAAAGGTAAAACATGAGGAGAAGAAAAACTTCCAAAAACCCTAACATATGTAAACAATTCTTCTCCAAACTATCTTGCGACAGGGAGAATATCTACTTCTGCTTCAGGAGAAAATCTTGGAGCGTCCTGATTATACAACATTCTGTACAGGGGCAACATGATGCCATGGCAAATCTTGTAAAAATGAGGAATGAACTTTGAATCCCACAATTCTTTGTGATAAACCTGAATGGGTAGGGGATCTTGAATTGTCCATTTCCAACCCATTAAAGGAAACTTAGAAACATAACAGATTGAATCCATCACATAAACAAATAAGTAAAAAGGGGGATAAATTCTCTGAGAGACAGTCCGTTTAGACCGATAATTCAAAATATCTGTGGCTAAGTTATCAGACAATATCTTAGCCCAATCCACAATAGTAGCATTAACAACATCATTCAATAACGGTAGCCATTCAGACGAAAACCTATTAATGTCAGGCTTTCCAAAAAGCCTACAGAGCATAGCAACATCAAATCAATATGGAGAAGTGAGAGAACCAGTACTATACATACCGTGTTTATCTTTCTTCAGTGGTTCATCTCTTCTGGACCATTCCTTGGTGCATTCTGCTAGGTTTTCATTTTCTTTGGCAAACTTCTCCATAAACTGTTTGTTATAAGTTTCCTGTGGCTCCGGAAAATGATACATGAGCCTCAAATCTTGTGGAGTGAATGAACCAATGAGTTCTTGCCCCTGAGTCTTGAACTGTCTGTTCGTAATATCAGTGCTATCCAACACCCATTTGACCATATCTGTGTATGGAATAATTTTAGGTCTTGTTGCTATCCGGTGCAAGAATGAACAAGCTAGCTTTGTAAGAGATGCTTCGGAAGACCCATGTGAGCCTGCAGTAGCTGTAACATCCATTACTCTGGGGTTTTCTTCTTCAAGTAGATTAGACATGCCCTCCCAAGTAGTAATACCAGCATCTTTGTTGTAGGCGGTGTCTGTGTACAAGGACGCCATTTTTCTATATTTAGAACTTAGAGCTTTGTTTTTCTTTCCCATAATAACCTAAATACTGCTTTGTATAGTTCTTTGTTCTTCACTCCTGCAGTTTACGAATTAAGTCAGAATAATGATATGAAAAAGGTGAAGGGAAAGTTTTAAATGCTGAAGACGTATAAAATATACCACCTTACATGAAATAACTCTTTGATCAGAATGAAAACATTTTTCATTAATAAGTGACAATCAATTCATTGATTAACATTAAAGCGCATAAAGGGGTCTCGATTTATGGAGATAGTTTTTCCGTACAACGAGCCTTAAGGATCTGTGATAATGCGATCTACGATTTGCTTCGCAATATCGCAAAATCGAAATATTGCAAATCGCAATCTCGCGAAATTGTAATATCATAATAGCGCAAAATTGAAACATCACGAAATCGCTAAATCGCAATATCGCAAAATCGCAATATCACAATATCGCAATATCGCAATATCGTAAAATCGCAAAATCGCAAGACATAACGTATGACAAACATCCGTTAATGTATTTTCTGCGAAATGCGATTTGCGATATATGTTATCGCACATCGGTGATCTGAGATTTTTCAGCATAAGATATGATATTTGAAGTATGCGATGCGATGAATGTTCTTTTAGTGCGTAGTTTTGCATCGAGATCTCGCAATTTTTAGAATTCCGCTTATAAGGAGGTATTCATTATCTCTTTGTGATGCGATATTCCTTAAAGAATGATTTTTTATTCTATCCTATCATAAAACTTAAGCCTTTTTTAAATATTTTTCAAGGAATTTTCCTAATTTTATGATAGTAAGTTTTATTGAAAAAGGAAAACAAGCACTAATTGATTTTTTGGATTTTTTGACTAAGGGTCCCCACTTATTTAGTATTATCACTAATATTAAATAAGAAGGGGGGTTGTTGCTGGCCACAACAATTGGCGATTCACTTGGAAGAACCAGTTATCTCTGCTTTTCTTTTGAATTTTCTAAACTTTTCAAAATAGAAAATCTTTAAGAAAATCAAACTTTATTATAAAAAGACAAAGTACGTTGTGCTTTTATCTATTAATGATATTTCATTTCTTCTATATTCAATTTTGATTCTTTACTTCCTCAAGCTAGTCCTTGTATCTACATCAGTCATTACTTGGTTTATAAAGATAAAAACAAAAGGCTTCTCTGTAAACCAGTTTTAAATATGTTCATTTGTCATAGGTAGAGCCTCTGCTGCCAGCAGGCGTTTATAGCCTCACCAGGGTTACCTGTTACCCAACAATGATCATGTGTCCCACTTAGAGAAACATACAATTTTCAAAGAAAAATCCATATTCACACTTATTGCTTTCATTTTTTTTTTCTTTTTTTCTTTATCCTTAAAGAAAAATGTCTTGGTTTGGTAGCCAATTTATGACAGTGCCATTCACTTGATTTATAATTTTGCTGAACAAGCTGGCTCGTGATGAGACCCCTTGTCTTTTGATTGCAATAATCTTGAGTCATTGCCCTGTTATGGTATGCAGTATTGGCAAAGTCAAAAAGCTATAATATCTATGATCATGATAAGTCGGCTCGTGATGAGACCTCTTACTCTTTAAGTTAAAGTGTATCATTGGATTATTCCCTAAACGTTGTAATTTTCTAGGTGGGGAGGAAGTCATTGTTTCCTTAAGATAGCTCTGGACGACAATGGTAGAGTTTTTTGGAAAGAAATTTTCTACAGAGAATCTTTGTTTTGTTATTGATACTTTTTAATGATCTGATATAAAACAATTTCCCACCAAAGGTCATTTTTTATCAAAATTTACAAAGTTGAAACTAGTAAAATTTCTAGGCCTAAAGCTTTTAACTGTATCTTTGAATAATAATGATCAATTTTTCTATAAGAATTCTATTTATATAAGTGAAAAAACAAAATCTAAAAGAGAATTTGTATTTTTTTCGTAAATTCCAAATGTAACCATTAACAACTGGTTTATTAATGAAAAATAAAGAAAACTTAATATACAAAATAGAAGAATGATCTCCTATGGAAAATATTTTTTGAGGATCTGTCCATTAACAGGTAAAGACTCTCTTTTTCCTGTTAAATCCTGTAACATAAAAGTAGATGGACCTATGATCTCTGCGATTTGGAAAGGGCCAAGCCACATCTGTTGAAATTTTGTATGTTTCCCCTTTTCCTCATGAGCCTTGTCCCATTTTAAAACAAGATCTCCGACCTGAAAGTCCTTTCTAGATATCATGTTTGAATCAAAAGAAGCTTTCACTAATGCTTGGTGATGAGCATGAGTTACTTTGGCCTTTTCTCGTTGTTCTTCTAGCTTAATTATTTCCATCTGCCTTAGTTGTAAGGAAGAAGTTGGTGCTTCATCAATATATTGAATCAAGGCTAAAGAAGGAATTGCTAAATGAGTTGGAAGAACCACTTCTCTCCCATAAACTAAATTAAAGGGAGAAGTGCCAATGGAGGCTTTTTGCGTTATTCGATCTGCCCATAAAGCATATATTAAAGGCTTATGCCAATTTTTATGATTTTGATCAATGGTTCGCCTAATGATTCTGATTAAGTTTTTATTTGTGGATTCAGCTATCCCATTTCCCTGTGGATAATAATTGGCAGAGTATTTAAGTTTTAAACCTCTCTTGAGTGCAAATTCATTCATAGCATTACTAGAAAAATACGATGCATTATCAAACATTAAAGCAGAAGGTAAACTAAACCTGGTGATTATGAACTGATCTATGAACTCAATGATGTGCTCGGCATTAGCAGTCTTAAGAGGAACTGCTTCTACCCATTTCGTAAAATAATCAGTTGCTGTAATGATATACCTATGTTGCTTAGAAGAGTGAGGAACGATCTCCCCTATTATGTCCAATCCCCATTGATAAAAAGGTTGTTCAATGTTGACTGGTTGTAATGGTAATGATGGTTTCTTTTGTCTTCCGATATTGGTTTGACAAACTTGACATTTCCTTACGTAGCTATGTGAATCTTTGAATAATGTGGGACAGTAATAGCCTGCGCGAAGAATTTTATGTGCGGTAGCATCCCCAGCATAGTGTCCACCTGCTGGCCCATCGTGAAGTTCCTGCAAGACTTTTTCAGCTTCAGATTTCTCAAGACATCTAAGGATAACGAAATCATAATTCATTCTAAAAAGAACATCATTCACAAGCTGATATTGTTTAGCCTTCAACCTTAGAGCTCTTTTCTTGGTGTAATCGAGATTTGGAGGAGCATATCCATTATTTAGATAAAAAATGACATCAACATATAATGATTCAACATCGTTTAGGCTTACCTCATACATTTGTATCTCTGCAGATGGTTTCTCGGAAATAAGTGATACTCCAGCTAGTATTTTGCAAAATCCTTGACCTCTCACAATACTTGCTCATTTGATTTCTACATCATATTTTTGTAAGGAAGTAATCCAATTGGCTCTTTTCTCACCCACATCTTTCTGAACTAAAAGATTTCTTACCGCTGGAAACGATACCATGATTTTTGTATGGGTTTTAAGTAGAAAAGGTCTATAATATTTAATTTCTTTGAAAACAACATAAGCTTGTTTCTCTACATCTGAATAATTCAACTCAGCCCCTTGTAAATTTAAGCTGAAAAAAGAAATTGGGGCTTCTGCCTTGTCTTGATTTACTTGAGTGAGTATTGCAGCATATGATTTATCAGAGGAAAATGTATACAAAATAAAAGGATCGGAAAATTTTGGAGTTGCTAAAGATGGAGCATTAAAAATTTCTTGTTTGATCAGATTGAATGCCTCATATTCGTTTTGGCCCCATTTGAGGTTTGAATTCTTTTTAATCATTGCTTGTAAAGGAGATACAATTCTTGAAAAATCTGGCACAAATCTCTTTACAAAATTAATCTGGCCAAGGAAATATTGCATAGCTTTCTTGTTGTGAGGTAAGGGTATTTCAAAAATTTCCTTGATTCTGTCAGGATCAATATGAATTCCAAATTTTGACACTATGAATCCAAGAAGTTTTCCTTCACTTAATGCAAAGAAGGATTTTTTTTTGTTAAGTGAAATTCCATACCTTTGACAACATTGAAATATTTTTTTTAAATCTCTAAGCTGATTTCTTCGTTTCTTGGAATATACAGTTATATCATCCAAATAGATTACCACTGATTTGTTAACTAATCCCTTGAAAGCGATGTCCATGGCTCTCTGAAATGTGGCACCAGCGTTGATCAGACCAAAAGGCATGTTTTGGTATGCATAAGTGCCGCATTTGGTTCTGAATGTAGTTTTCAATTGATCATCAGGATGGACCAACACTTGGTTTTAACTAGAGAAACCATCTAAGAAAGACATTAATTCTGATCCTGCAACTGCCTGCAATATTTGCTCCATAGGAGGCAAAGGAAAATTATCTTTTTGGCAGGATTTGTTAAGATTTCGAAATTCAATGCAAATTCTAATGTCTCCATTCTTCTTTATAACAGGAAACATATTGGAAACCCATTTAGAATGTCGAACGAGAAAAATAATCTTGACTTTAAATAACTTATTGAATTCAGATTTGATCTGATTTTCTAGATTGGGATGGATCTTTCTCAGCTTTTGTTGGAGATTTTTTTCATCATTTATCATTGGGATAGTATGTTGGATGATAGAAGTGTCATAATTTTTGAGTTCATCGTAGTTCCAAGCAAAGACACTTTTATATTGTTTCAAAAGACGAACATACGCTAATTTTTCTTCAGGAGCTAGACCAAGGCCTAGGTTGATATTTTTTGGTTTGGTATCAGTTCCTAGATTTACTGATTCATAATTCAAAGTTGAACTTTGCAATTTTGAATTGGTAGATCTTTCAAATCATAAAGGTCTTCTAACTTGACTACTGACTTTGGCATAGCATTATTGGTGCTATCTTGTTGCAATTGTCTGTCATGTTGGTCCTCATCAATTATCTGATTGGTGTAAGATCCTTCAGATGTGAGAAAGCTTACAATATCAGGATCATCATTGAACATCCTCCAATTGGTAATTTTATCAGGAATCGAGGGTCTAAAGATTAATTCGATTAAAAATCGATCAGGGCTATAGTCTTCTGAAGGAATGAGTTTGGAAGCTACATTGGCTAGGAGGTCTGCACTAGCATTCTGGATTCTGGGAATTGATGAAATATTGAATGCTATAAAATTTTCAGTCAGATCTTGAACTAAATATTGATAATGCTTTAAATGGCCTGATAAACAATGTATAGTATTGCGTACCTGTTTGATTACAATTTCAGAATCTCCGAAAACTTGTAGATATTTGATGTCTAATCCGATTGCTTTGTATAACCCTTGTACTAAGGCCTCGTATTCTGCGGTATTATTGGTGCAATCGAACTCGAGTCTGCAAGTTAGCATAATTTTGTTTCCCTCTGGACTAACGAACACACATCCTGCTCCTGCTCCTTCATTAGACTTAGAACCATCAAAAAATAACTTCCAAAATAAAGATTTATTTATAGGAGTATCTACAAAATTAATGCATTTAGAACTATCTGTTTGAGAAAAAATTTCTATTTGAGATAAAATAGAATGTTCTAAGTAAGGTGAAGTATGAGCATTGAAATTTCCTAAGAAAGAATCAACTGAGTAATTGCCAATGATATTATTGTTGTATGCAACAGGTTCATTTTCTCCTTCCAATTCTGTTACTATGTATTTCTGATGTCTTTCTCGTTCAACCTTTATCTGATTTGATTTACCATTGTAAGGGAGCCACATGTGCGACCAATCAGTTGCAAAGTATCCATGAAGTTTTTCTGATCAATCTCTGCTAAGAATTATGCCATAAAATTATGGAATATATGCAACTAAAATATCGATAACTTGACATACCTTTGGATTAGATGACAGCCTTATGGTAACCTGATTTAATTCTCCGATCACTTCGACTTGTGATCGATCTAGCTGGACTATGCGCACAACAGACTTTTGTGGTTGAATGTTCAAATTTGCACATATTGATTTTGGTAGAATATTGGATGAAGCTCCAGAATCTACTAAACAATTATGAAAATTTTTATTGAAAACTTCATAAGTAAGAAGAAATGGAGGAGTATGAGATCTCGACCTTCCTCCAATTAAAGTGATATTTTCTAGATCAACTTTACTAATCGCATTAGTTGGAGGTCTTCCCATCTCATTGGAAGCTTGAGATATTACAGGATCGGGCAAAGGTTTTTCTGGTACAACATGTAATTCTTTCAAAAGTACCTTTTGTTGGTGTTTCAACTTGCTCAATTCATAAAAAGTGATGTTCGCCCTAGTCTTCTTCATATCTTCTATGATATTATACTCCATTTCATCTGGAATGATCAGCATTTTTGAGGGAGTTGATGAATCTGTTTGGATTGGGCTGGTTTGAATTGCTTTGGATGTCATTTTCTTGGGTGCAATTTTAGTCATTGAGCTTGCGCTCTTTGGCTTAGGAGTAGGTTGAGGAGGATCAAGTTGATTTCTACTTCGAGTGCTAACCGGGGATGCTTCTTGATCTTCCTCATTTGGGAGGATGAAATCCCACATACCTTATACCTCTACAACTTCTTCTTCATCGGTAGTTTCTTCAGTAGCAATCTCCTCTTCTTCTTCTTCTTATTCAACATTTGTAATAGAATTTGGCGGTTTTGAATCAGTTGAAGGGTTTCTTCTATAAGGCTTAAACAGATTTTTAGAAGATGTTTTTGCCACTTGTTTCTTGATATCAACCATTTCATTGGACATGGTTTTCAGAACTTTCTGCAATCCTTCTAAATCAAAAGGATCTTTAGATTGTTTTTTCTTGGGGTCTTCCTTAAAAGTAACCTTCTTGGATTTTTGTTCTTCTATCACATTTTTATTTTCTAAAGAAATGATACGTTTTTATACTGCTATTGCTTCCTTCATATTCTCAGCTAATGTTGTTTTGTTAGCCCTGTCAACGAAGATTGCTATGTTTTATGGTAAAGCAGAAATGTACCATTCACTTCACACTTCTTCACTAAGCTTGGAAGCAGTAGGAATTTTATTTAACAATTTATTGAAACATGAATTAAAATCCTTGATAGGTTCTTTTGACTCAACCCTAAGATTAGACAGGTCATTGATCAATGTCACTATAGACCTGTCATCACCAAACTTAGTCAAAAATTGATCTTGAAAGATATCCCAACTAGTGATAGATCCAGATGGTAATGAGAAATACCATGATCCGGCTACTCCTTGTAGAGTATAGGGAAAACGTCAGACAACAACATCTTCATTAGTAACTCCATTGATATTTATGGACAGCATAAAGTTTTTTATATGTTCTTCCGCTAGCATGCCTGCTTCAGGATTAAACTTAGGCAACCATTTTTTAGGATGGGCTGGTATTTGACTCAAGGGTGCAGGCATTAAGACTGCTCCTGGATTATTACATGGATGGGCCATCGCTGAACTACTAACAGAGGAAAGTGCAGAAGATGATCCTTACGATTGGGAAGATGAAGATATTACGATTCCAGATGTTTGAGAAGGAGATGTGGAAGTTTGAGTGGACTGATGGACAATAATCTGAAGTGGAGGGGTGGATGGTTAACTTCGCGATGAAGAGGTTGAGATGGATGGTAATGATGAGAGAGTCTCGCTATCAGACTCTTTAGGTGATTTCCTTGCTCTCTTTCTTGTAGGTAAAGGTAACTCTGTTGGCTAAACGCCAAACTTTTCACTCTGTAATCTGGTGAGAGGATGAGCAGGATTATATTGCGAAGTCACACTGCCTTGAGATTTATCAGATCTTTGAGGTGATATTGAAAATCGCTGAAGTTTATGAATCAAAGATTCAACTTCAGGAGGTTCAATAGTAGATTCGTCTGAAAAGTCAAGATTTGTGGCAGTGGCGGTTGTTCTTTCGACTTCTGGCTCTAGATTTAAAGATTATAAGTGCGATGGAGAAGTCGGGGGAGATGGTGAGGGAAATTTACTCTCAGAATGGTGAGTGCCGTTCATAGTTCTAGGCCCTCCTTCTAGTGCCAAATATGTTGAATGCCCGAAAATCGGGTCTTACAACAAGGGGGATACCCACTCGGTCCAGACCTTGGTTAGTAGCTCCTTTTTCTTTCAGTGTAGTGGGTCCGACTGGGGATAATGGGACCAGTTTCCAAATATGTGTGTGTGTGTTAAGAATTGATATTTCTTTTCTAAAGGTTCCTAATTGAAATGCTTTTATTTTATTTCTATTCTAATCATATGCAAATTGTATTCTAATTTAAACAGAAATATCTAATTCTAAACTAACCCGGGTTCTAATATTTCTATTTATGCAATCTAAAATGATTTCAAATAACAATTGGTAATAAATATCATTCAACTGTTATAAGAAAAGAATTCAATAAAGATAAACCACTTCGTATAAAAAGTTAGACAAAACAGTTGTGAAAAACATATCGCATAATAAGTTATTCATACATTAAGCATAAATAAATAGCTATCACCATACAAAAGTGACAAATGATAACTCAAGCATTCAAGCATCAATATATAAAAAATTGAACATGAATATCACTTTAACACAAAGGCAGAAATAGTTAAGAGATAAAAGTACCATTTATAACTAGTTCTACTCATGAGCTTCAAGTAATAATGACTTATCTCTTCTTAATCCAACATCCACTAAGAGTACAAAAGTGCAACATCAGTAGAAGATATTAAACGCTGATATCAATAAATCATGTTCCATTCATCCATCAAAACCTCTTCTGAGGGTGCAAAAGTGCATGTTCTGAGGACAAGCTTTTGACAAATTTCAGGACCCTTCTCTAAATGCATGAGAAGGGTTTAAATACTACTAACTAAATCTAAAAATAATTTATTGCAAAAATGTAGGATACGGTTTAAATGACCCTCCTTTTTCTAGGAAAAAATAAAGAAAAACTAATACTAAATCTAAAATTAAATTTTAACAACTAACTACTTGTGAATCTGTTCATTGGAATTGCAAGTGTTCAACATTGATTTGAGAAGAGTAGGCTGGACGACTTCAGATTTTAACTATCCTATGAAAATGGACTCGGCAAGAGTTGGCGCGATCTTATCGGCAGAATTGATGATACAGTTGAGAGTCATGCACTGGCTGTGTGGTTTTACCAGACATGCCCAGTAAGAATCCAAATTTAACTTTGTTAATCCTTTAATCGATTCTGCCTTTTCTTGAGCCTTCTGTTTCCACTCTATATGCAGTTGTTGTGCTTGTGGTAGGTATCCTGGAGTAGTTCTTGAAATCAAATTTGCCTTGTGTAAATTTTCATTTATACAATCAATAATATTGCTTGCTGCTGTAGCTGCTTCTTCCGTCGCTTGTTCTGCTTCCCTGATCTGTGCATCCTAATTATTAAAGAGAATTTATTTATGATTGTCATTGATCACTGGTGCTCCTGCTCTTTTCCCATCCTCTGTTTCTTGCCAAACTAAATAGTCGGTAACTCTCTTATTAGTTAAATCATAATCATGCCGTAAGTCTACGACATGATTAGTGATTTTATCACTTTCTTCACAATAAGAGTTCCACTGTGAAATTCTTTGGCATAATATTTCCTGTTGTTGCAGTAGTTGATCATTTAAGGAAATAGACTCTATGATAAATTATGTGAGCTTGGGGTCATATTTGTGCATCTCTTGCATATCCTGTAGCTGTTTATCTTTTTCAGCCAAACTTTTTTGATATCCGATTTGCATTTGTCGAAAATTTTGCTGTAATTTTTCAAGTTGTTTCTGTGCTTCACTATTAGCATTGGCTTGTTGCAGTTGTTGTTGCAAAACCTCTACTTGATATTCTTTCTCATTCAATAATTTTCATACCTCGGATGCTTTATCGATGGCTGCAGAGGCATATGCTCCTGTGATCTGAGATAATTTAGTAAGATTTTCAGTTGGATCAGTAGCAGGATCTTGCCATAAAACATCCAATTGTTCTGCATCATGAGAGAGTACACTTTCCAATTTCCTTTTCTTCCTTTGTTTTCTTATTACTGATTTGTGTTGTGGACTATAGAATATATCAAGAGGAGGAATTTCCTCTATTTTGAGCATAATTTCAATGGATGGGGTAATGGGAATATGTTATGTTTCTACGACATTAATAGTTATTCCTGTGACTAAACCTTTTGTTGTCTGTACATTACTCACAGAGTCTGTGCATTCTGTCCTTCAATATTAATCAAATCATTAAATGTCTCCCATTCCTTGTCTAACTCAGTTATGACTGATGGTTTCTGTACAATGAGAGGGGGAAGATTTAACTATGGAGAGGTTGAAATCTATTGTTGTGAGAGCTCTTTTGATTGGGCAGTATCCCTTACTGACCCTTCACTTTTATCATGATCATTATCATACTTTTTAGAGTGTTCAGAGGTTTCCCTCCTAGACTTTGACTTAGACCTGTCTGTACCTGAACTTCCATTGAGACTGATACTAGGAGTTGGTTCCCTTAAGGGTTCCAAGCGCAATTTATCCAAAGGAATAGTGGTCATCCTACTTTCTCTGTACATCTTAAACTCTTGGAATTATTCTGGAGAAAACTGTATTTGAACTGAATGTAGAATCTCTTTAAATGTGTATTTTTCTTGGAACATGTCATCAAAAAGATCATCTTCTTTAGAAAATATTCTTACCTTGACTGTAGTAGTGAAATTTTTAACAATATCATAGGGGTCAAATGATCTTCTTGGAAACTTGAACAATTGTAAACATGTAATATTTTTTACTTCTTTAAATTCATGACCAACATCAAATAGTCAAAATGCTCCGCAGGCCACAGGAAATTGTGGCGATATGGCCTTATTTTTATCCTTTAAATATTTAGTCAAACCTCCTTCTCCGCAGGTTTGATAAGAAATTTCTCGGGCCATGAGTTTATCAAGAACATATAAAGGTAAAAAATGAGGAGAAGAAAAACTTCCAAAAACCCTAACATATGTAAACAATTCTTCTCCGAACTATCTTGCGACAGGGAGAATATCTACTTCTGTTTCAGGAGAAAATCTTGGAGCGTCCTTATTATACAACATTCTGTATAGGGGCAACATGATGCCATGGAAAATCTTGTAAAAATGAGGAATGAACTTTGAATCCCACAATTCTTTGTGATAAACCTGAATGGGTAGGGGATCTTGAATTGTCCATTTCCAACCCATTAAAGGAAACTTAGAAACATAACAGATTGAATCCATCACATAAGTAGATAAGTAAAAAGGGGGATAAATTCTCTGAGAGACAGTCCGTTTAGACCGATAATTCAAAATAACCATGGCTAAGTTATTAGACAATATCTTAGCCCAATCCACAATAGTAGCATTAACAACAGCATTCAATAACGGTAGCCATTCAGACGAAAACTTATTAATGTCAGGCTTTCCAAAAAGCCTACAGAGCATAACAACAGTAAAGCGATATGGAGAAGTGAGAGAACTAGTACTATACATACCGTGTTTATATTTCTTCAGTGGTCATCTCTTCTGGACCATTCCTTGGTGCATTCTGCTAGGTTTTCATTTTCTTTGGCAAACTTTTCCATAAACTGTTTTTTATAAGTTGCATGTGGCTCCGGCAAATGATACATGAGCCTCAAATGTTGTCAAGTGAATGAACCAATGAGTTCTTGCCCCTGATTCTTGAACTGTTTGTTCGTAATATCAGTGCTATCCAACACCCATTTGACCATATCTGTGTATGGAAGAATTTTAGGTCTTGCTGCTATTTGGTGCAATAATGAACAAGCTAGCTCTGTAAGAGATGCTTCGGAAGACCCATGTGAGCCTGTAGTAGCTGTAACATCCATTACTTTGGGGTTTTATTCTTCAAGTAGATTATACATGCCCTCCCAAGTAGTAATACCAGCGTCTTTGTTGCAGGCGGTGTTTGTGTACAAGGACGTCATTTTTCTATCTTCAGAACTTAGAGCTTTGTCTTTCTTTCCCATAATACCCTGAATACTGCTTTTTATAGTTCTCTATTCTTCACTCTTGCAGTTTACGAATTAAGTGAGAATAATGATATGAAAAAGGTGAAAGGAAAGTTTTAAATGCTGAAGACGTATAAAATATACCACCTTACGTGAAATAACTCTTTGATCAGAATGAAACCATTTTTCATTAATAAGTGACAATCAATTCATTGATGAACATTAAAGCGCATAAACGGGTCTCGATTTATGGAGATAGCTTTTTCGTACAGCGAGCCTTAAGGATTTGCGATAATACGATCTGCGATTTTCTTCGCAATATCGCAAAATCGCAATATCGCAGATCGCAATCTCGCGAAATTGTAATATCATAATAGCGCAAAACTGTAACATCGCAAAATCACTATATCGCAATATCGCAAAATCGCAATATCACAATATCGCAATATCCCAATATCGTAAAATCACAAAATCGCAAGACATAACATATGACAAACATTCGTTAATGTATTTTCTACGAAATGCGATTTGCGATATATGTTATCGCACATCGGTGATCTGAGGTTTTTCAGCATAAGATATGATATTTGAAGTATGCGATGCGATGAATGTTCTTTTAGTGCGTAGTTTTGCATCGAGATCTCGCAATTTTTAGAATTCCGCTTATAAGGAGGTATTCATTATCTCTTTGCGATGCGATATTCCTTAAAGAATGATTTTTTATTCTATCCTATCATAAAACTTAAGCCTTTTTTAAATATTTTTCAAGGAATTTTCCTAAGTTTATGATAGTAAGTTTTATTGAAAAAGGAAAACAAGCACTAATTGATTTTTTGGATTTTTTGACTAAGCGTCCCCACTTATTTAGTATTATCACTAATATTAAATAAGAAGGGGGGTTGTTGCTGGCCACAACAGAATTTTAACACTGTTCCTTATCAGTAACCTCCCATACCTTTTAATCCTCAATTTCCGTTCCTCGCAACGTTGGAACTTCCAGATGTTTCAAAGTTGACGAATGATCCAGTTCTTCATAATCCGTATTGGCCTCCAGTTCCAACCAATATTCCTAGCGATTGTCCTAAGTTTGAGGGCAAGTCCGAAGAATACCCCCAAGCGCACATTATGACATACCATCTTTGGTGTTCCTATAACTCTTGGGTTGATGATTCTATCTGACTTCGTATTTTCCAATGGACTCTTACTGGTGCCATTGCAAAGTGGTACATTAGATTATCTTGTGGCATCTTTCAAGATTTCAACTCTTTATCCATGGAATTTCTCATGCATTTTCAGTTACCGGTTCGGTATGAGACCAGGACACACCTCCTCACATCCTTGAAACAATATTGAGCTACTCATATCTCAGATAATATTCATGAATGGAGGTGTCGTCGTCGCTTGATCAAGTTCGATATTCCTAATCAGCTTCTAATTGATTGGATCAGTACCTCATTTGTCAATAAAATTGCTAAAGACATAGCTGTGGGGGCATGCGTAATCGAGGAAAAGTCCATTTCTCGTGCCCAGTACCTTGATCTTGTGTACTCCCAGTTTGGCACCTTGTATGATATCCTGCCTAATGCTCCTCGACTTGGAACTTCCAAAGCACTGATGATGCCATTTTTTGATGGTATCATTGGTTTTGTATCTCAGAATTCTCAGAAGTCTTCTCCTTCGAACCCTAGGAAGCTAAAATATAATCCTTCCAATGACACTGCTTCTGAGTAAACCCCGAATTCTAGTAAGACTGTAGAAGTCAATGCCATTCAGGCCAATTCAGCGGATAAAACTTCCAAGGGAAAAATGAAGGGTAAAGGTAAGGCCAAAGCCGATACCTCGAAACAGGATTCTCAGATATCTCGTGCTGATGATGGTTCACAGTTTAAAACAAAGTACCCTTGCTTGATATATGATGAAGAGCACTACACCAAGGACTCTCCTCGACAGGTCGAAGTAAGTAGATTTCTCAAAGACACCCAAGGAACTCCAGTTGTTCTCAAAACACCTTTTCCATCATAGCAGACTCTAATGGTAGAGCAACCTCAGTCCTCTACCCCATTTGGCTCTCAGGTTTTCATGATGAACCATCATGCATCCATTTCTATTGCTACCCAGTCGAAAAATTATACTGAACCATGTCAGGCAGTAAGCCCCCTTCGTTTGTTTCTGGCCCTTTTTAGATTGAAAGGCCTAGTACTGATCCCATTGTACGAGCACCTTCCAAAGGTGTACTCTGTATGTCTTCTTACAATCCTAATGCCTGTGCTACTCAACACTACAGTATTATTGAGGATTTGGCTCAGACACCATATGCAATGTCTGCATTAGAAAGTACTAGAGTTTTCCATCTCAACGAAAGGCTTTACTATCTGCGATCGGTGGAGTTGATCCTGCTGATTCAAGCCTTATTACTTTCGACTTGGAGAATTTCATCCCACGTCTCTCGCACCAGCTTGTGCTCATCATCCAAGTTGGAATTAATGGACTGAATATCCATCGAGTAGTTGTGGATGAGGGTGTCTCTATGTGCGTCATGTCATTTTCCTACTGGAAAGCCATTGGTTCTCCAACTTTGAATTCATCTCCAAATTCTCTAGAAGCGTTTGATGGAAGGGAATCTAAACCTCTTGGTGTTCTCACTAGTTTAACGATTACTCTAGAAGGGAAGACGGTCAATGTCAAGGTTGAAGTAGTTGACACCAAGATCAATTACTATGTTCTCCTCGGTCACAGTTGGACTCATGCCATGTTGTGCATTATGTCCAATCTCTTTCATGTTTTGAAATTTCTGCACGAAGGAAATATCGTTAATGTTGATTAGTTATCATTCTTCACTTCTTCTTTCGAGAACAAAATTCCATACGTGGATCAAATTCTTACACCTTACGAGAGCATAGGGCTAGGTATTTTCAAAGATCCTACCCTCATGGGTATTTGTCCCCTTCCTCCACCTAACATGGTTTAGAATAATATGATCTCTCAGTCTGACAACCCGTGGATCATCCCTTTGCCTGAGAAGATCGATTCTTTTGGAGATTCGATGACGGTAAGTCCGATCGAAATTGACTATTGTGAACTTATTTCAGCTTCGGAGCCTCTGCGTCATGATCATGCTCATTTGGGCATGTCTCTTGACACTTATTCTCAATCCCCTTGGCTCAGCGATTGGAATTCGCCCGATCCCTTGAAAGAGATATTTCCCTCTGATGAAGCCATCATGGAAAATATGTCTCTTGAGGATCCTCCATGGGACAATTGTCATCATCGTTCCTTGTTCATGCATGGCCTTGGGGCCACGTTTACATGTCTTGAGAGGTTGGCTTCTCAAGTTCCTTCTCCTCTGCTTCAAACATTTATTTTGACACACGAAGATTTTGTGGAGGGTAACTTGAGAAATATCACACAAACGATGCCTATCGAAATTTTCGTGAAACCGAGAATTGTTAAGAACATCCACATTGGGGTCACCTGCTCTTCAGATGAAGTTCAGGTTTATACTAGCCTTTTCTGCAAGTTTTGTGATGTCTTTGCATGGTATTATGAAGAGATGCATGCCATCGATCCTATTATAATGGCGCATGAGAGTCTGACATATCCTGGTGCAAAGCCTGTTCGTCAGCGACTTCATACTCTCCACCCTAGAAACGTTGTTGCTATTAAGGGTGAAGTTGAAAAAATTCTCAAAGCTGGCTTTATCTATCTAATTCCCTTGACATAATGGGTGTCCAATATTGTCCCTGTAGATAAGAAACAGGGTAGCATCCGGGTCTGTGTTGATTATTGTGACATTAACCAGGCCTTCCCTAAGTATAATTATCCTACTCCCATTATTGATCAAATCATTGATGACTGCATGGGGAGTGAAAATTTTTTCCTTATGGATGGATTTTTTGGTTATAACCAGATTAACATTCTCCCGACCTATCAACATAAGACTTCCTTTATCTTCCCCTCAAGTACTTTCGCATACAAAAATCTCTCTTTCGGTTTAAAAAATGTTGGGGCTACATTTCAGTGAACAATGTCATATGATTTCCATGATATTAAACACATCATTTAGCCTTATCTGGATGACCTCCTGGCTCATTCAACTAAATGTAAAGACCATCCTGATCATCTCCGTCAGATTTTTCTTTGCTGTCGACGCTATAACATCCTGCTAAATCCGCATAAGTGAATCTTCTGCATTGACTCCAGTAGACTCTTAGGGTTTATCGTTTCCAAAGATGGAATTCGCCTCGATCCACTCAAAGTTTAGGCTATCATTAATCTCCCCTCTCCATCCTCATTACATCAGTTGTAGAGTCTGCAGGGGAAGGCTAACTTTTTACACTGTTTTATACCTAACTATGCCGAAGTGGCTAAAGGATTCACGTGATTACTAAAGTAGGGCATCCCATTCCTTTTGGATCAGATCGCCTAGAAGTATTTCAATGCATTGAAGACGTTGCTAGTCAACGCTCCTCTATTGAATCCTCTCAATTATCATCGCGATTATTCCCTCTATTTGGTCGCTGCTTTCAGCACGATTGCCATGGTTTTGCTACAAGATGATGATGCTGGTGGTGAACATGTCATTTATTATATATCTCGTAACCTTCTCGATACTGAAACGCACTATGCACATGTCGAGAAGTTGGTGTTGGCTGCTATTCAAGGTATTCAACGCTTTCATCACTACATTTTGTTGCGTACAATAATTATGATTTCTGACTACAATCCTATGACCTACATATTTTCTCGTCAATTTTTGGGGGGGAAGTACTCGAAGTGGATTGTCATCCTCCAAGAGTTTGATTTGGATTTCACTACTGCTAAGTCGAAGAAATCATTATTCTTTCCTGATCTAATATGTTCTCTCCCTTCCAACTTCGCTCTGTTTGGTTCCGAGGAACGCATTCCAGATGATACAATTTTTCTGATCAACACCCTCAATCCTTAGTATGGTGATATCATCGAATATCTTCAGACTTCTACCTTCAAATCTGAGTTGAAGAAGGATTCTCGCTGATGCATCTGTCATCAATCGTAACCCTATCGCATATTCAGAGATACACTCTACTGCATCGGAGTTATTCCATTCTCCGCCGGTGTTTGACTCTCGAGGAGGCTGAGAAAGCCCTAAATGACTGTCATAGTGGCGCTTGTGGTGGTCACATGTCTGTTTATTCCACTGCACAGAAAATTCTTCGTGCAGGGTATTTTTGGCTCACCATCTTCAAGGACTACATTTTCGCTATTCATAAATGCCATGACTATCAGATCTATTAGCACAAGATGCGCGCGTCGCCTTCCCATCTCCACCCTACCATTACCATTGGTCTCTTTGGGAAGTGGGGCATAGATTTTATGATGTGTAACCCTCACTCGACTGAGGTGCATGCTTATATCATCGTAGTCATTGACTACTTCACCAAATGGGCCGAAGCAATGCCTACACTTACGGCTGATGGTAAGACAACAACTCAGTTCATATTCAATCACATCATTTCTAGGTTTGGTTTCCCTCAAGCCATCATTACCGATCATGGTTCTCATTTTCGGCATTATATGGTGGGGAAGTTGACTTCCAAGATGGGCCTGCGTCACGACAGCTCAATCCCGTACTATCCTCAGGCCAATTGCCAGGTTGAAGCCATGAATAAAGTTCTTGTCACTATGCTTCTACGTACGATTGGGATGCACAAATCAAATTGGCATCTCATTTTATTTTTAGCTCTTTGGGCATACTGAACCTCACTTAAGGATGTGATCAGATTCACTCCATTTCAGCTTGTTTACAGTCTAGAAGCTACCCTTCAAATTGAATGTGAGATACCTTTTCTCAAGTTGGCTGTTGAATTGCTGTCGAATACTTTGCCAGAAGAAGAGTTTCTTCTCTACTTAGAAAGGCTAGATGAAACTCGCCACTTTGCTGCTTTGGTCATTGAAGCATAGAAGAAGTGGGTCAAAGTGCATTATGACCAGTTGGTTTCCCATCTCTCCTTCGTAGAAGGAGACCTCATCCTCCTGTATGACCAAGCTCATGATAAGCTGGGTGCAGGAAAATTTCAACCCACGTGGCATGGGCCCTACATTTTTAAACGTGTTTTGTGGAATGGGGCCTATGAGCTTATTGATTACGAATGACATCCTTTGGATCAACCCAAAAATGAGTTGTATCTTAAAAAATATTATGCATGATTCATTCGTGCATGTTTTGTGTACATAGGTGTTCTTTTAATTTTTGTACATTTTTGGCTTGGTGTGCTTTGCGAGCATTTTCCTGCTTATTGGGTCGTTGCTTAATGTGCAAATGTCTATTACCCCTTATGTCAGTTTCGTGGATGATGCTTCCCGTAGTACCTGGAACCTATCTTCAGCAGACTGGGTGATTTATGATCCTGCTGGTGTGTTGATATATCTTCAAGGTATTTGTCTAGGAAGAACTAAAAACAATGTTGCTGAGTATAGTGTTGTTATTGAACTATTAACCAAGGCAATTACCCTCGGCATTCATGCATTGGTTGTAAATATAGACTCATAGGTTGTCGTTCTTCGGCTTAATGGACATTATTCGGTTAGAAACCCTCACATCTTAAGGTTGTATTTACATGTTCGTTTTCTGGAAAGACATTTTGATTACATCACATATCAACATATTCCTAGGTGAATGAATGCATTAACTGATACAGTGGCTAACATTGTATTAGATAGACATTTGCATAATTTGTAAAAATCATCATCACATGACAATATCCATAACAGAAAAAAAGATGTATATTATATATATATATCGAATGTTTGCATCAGTGTGCATCATAAAGTTCAAAAAATATGTGTGTTTTAGTTACATATTGAGACATCATTTCTCTCAAAAAATATGTGGAAACAAAACCTAGGTGTCTACTCAGCATGACGCTCATGATAGAATGTCACCACCCGTACAAGCCGCCTCAGCAAGCAGTGAACTCGGTTTGATACCCCTGCAGTGTGTCTCTGGTATGCACGAGGAACATCATCGAATCGTGCATTGTCTAGGATCCCACAGGAGATTCCCTCCAAGTTGCCTATGATTTCCTCCTCCTCGCCTCCCTCACCATGAGGGGTAATATCAAAGTCATGATAGATCCACCTCGCTATCGGGGACATACCTGCAGGTCTCTCTGGGCCAACATCTGCAATTTCATGGATTTAATGTTAGAGCATGCATAACCAAAAAATCATAATACTCATAAAAATAAAAAGTGAGTCTTACCAAGCACTTCATCCCAATATTCTCCTTCTAGGAGTGGGAGATTTGCATCACTAGTGAAATTTGTGCTAGTGTAGGGCCAATCCTCCACGATGATCAACTGTCGGCGGAACCACTTAAATAACTCCGGTCTCCAGGAAATTTGTTGACTGCACCCTAACCTTGGCATCAAAGCTACCCAACAAGCCATCCGTGGTTCCTGTGCTAGTGGTTTCGGGACTATAACCTCCTGATGCTGAAAGATTGGTAGTCGTTCCAAGATGAATGATACCAGAATGGACCCGTAACCGAACTTCTTCAGCTTGGTTTTCTTGCACTTTGTCAATTGACGTTTCATGTTGATTGTCACTACCTCTGCCCAATTGTAGAGGGTTTGTGTCAGAAAATATACAACAAGAAGTAGTTGTTTATTTGTCGCTTCGTGCGGTGCTTGTGATCTTGTATCTTGTGTTATGGTGTGTAGCACTACCTTTAGTGCCAAGTCTGGAATAGTCTAGATATCCACTTTTCCGCTTCCCGATCCTTTCCTTGCCCCTAGACACACCCTATCAATCACCATACTCATGTTCTCCATTGTAGGTCGGGTGTCTGTTAGGATTGGTACGGCCCCCCTCCGCAACAATCCTATTATGAAATAAACATATGAAACTTCAATCTCGAGTTCTTGATCGTGAATGATGAAATTTTCCTAATCAACATCCCAAACACTAATAAAATATTATAATAGCTCTAGTTGAGCTATGAGGCATGGTTTCATGAAGAATTTCTTGAGCCCACAATATCTAAGAGCTTGCATGTGTCTTTCATTTTCCATGGCAAGTTCATATTCTTCACTATGTTCTCGTTATTTCCATTCGATCACCATTTTTCCACTTCACACCTACAAACACATTCATAGGAATTTCATTAGCCAAATTCAAAGCTTCTGATTGTTTAAAATGGGCCTATTTTTTTGCTTTTTTAATCTTAAATGGTCATCGCGGTTGGCGTGCCCCAATTCAAAATTTTGGGTGATTGGCGTGAGTTCGTGCCCGAAACTCACGCCAAACGTTGTGCCCTATTTTTTGAAATCCCCCCCATAGATTTCCAAATTTGTGGTTGCAATTAATGAAAGTATAATCAAAATGTAGAGAAAGATGTTACCTCTTACCTAGAACTAACGGATTCGAGATTGGTCTTTCGGATTGCCCGCTATCGCTGTCACAAAATCACAGTGTAAAAAGGGTAACTATTGCTCCACAAGAGGTAAAAGTGAAAAGTAATTATTTTTTACCATTTTTGGAATTTTATAACTTTTAAAAACCCTAATTTTTTTTAAGACATATTTTTCGATTATTTCACTATGTTATTTCAAGAAATGGGTTTTACATGCATCTCTTGTGCAGCGGCAGGTTTTTAATGTAATGATGATGAAGTAACGAGTTGTATTTTATAATTTTTCGGACTCGGTAAAAACATGAAAAAGTCACTATTGGATTCATATTTCAGCTCTTTTCTGACTCTCTAAAACTTAAAAGATTGCCGAGACTCTTGGCATACATTTACCCCTTTTTTGGGCTAGGATAGATTATTTACGAAAAAGGAATACCTTAGCCTATCACGACTAAGAGATTCTCTCGGATCTTGTTTTCTACCTTTTCAGATCTGAGGGACTATTTACAAAAAGGGACTTGTTGGAGTTTTCTTTTCTAGTTCTTTTCAAACTCTCTAAATATGAAAATATGTTGAGTTCTTCCTTTGTTGGACTCATTAAATCTTGATGACATCGGAAATCGTCACCATGAAGTTACTCGCGTTACTCCTTCCTAGGGCTTGTAAAATGCACTAGGATGGATTTGTCCAAAGGAAAAACTTACATCGCAAGCATATGCTATCCCCTTCAAGATTTTTTTCAAAAATAATTGGGGTACTCACCAGAAATGTCGGGGGAAAATGGAACCAATCCACAGTCGTGTCGGCAGTATGTCGCTCTTGAACATGACACTCATCTGCATTCGTGTCGGGTTGGGGATATCTCATTTCGTCATGTTTTCCTCCATGGGTTTGGGTAATATTTTTTTACCTCTCATCTGCTCTTTTCCACGTCATCATGACCTTAAATCCATTGATGTCAAATACTTCCAAATCCAGAGTCGTGTCGTTGATATGTTCAAGAGAAGTTTGACTTTGCAGTTTTCAACCTCCCTCTGATCCTTTGTTCAGTCCTGATTCACTATTATCATGTTCTTCCGTCTCGTGTCGACGATGTGGGAAACATTATGGCCCTCCTTTGACTGGTTCACTTCTTGTCAACTTCAGCTCATTATCCAGGGAGTTGACCTAGATACTTCCCTTTCGGTACCTTGGAGCTTGCATGCCTCAATGGCAAGTTCTTCGCATTCGACGATAGGTCCACATCATTGGCCATTGATTGAGTGATTCTACGAGTGTTCGATGCCATATAATTGTTCACATTTCGTTGATTGTACATGTTGTACCTTGAGAGCCATTGTCATTATTGGTGATTTCTCTCATGCCTGTTAATAGCTTTCATCTTTGGCTGGTAATTAGGTGACTTTCTTACATGTTCGACTTCAGCTCACATATTCGCATGCTTGAATTTGTACTTGTTTGGGTCGCGATGGAGTGCAAGACCCTAGGTTTTGTCTGATAAGATCCAGGATGCGGCATATTGTGGTTTATCATGAATTATTGCATGACTCTATCTCGATTGGATGGTTGCGACCATACCTAAGTCTATTTGTTGACCCTTACTGCTGGATGGCTGCGTCCATACCTCGAATCTCAGTTTTTATGTACTCTCTTATGGATGGCTATGCCCATGCCACATGTTCATATATCAGAGGTATCAATTGTATTTGTACTTTCAGGTCTTCCAAAAATGGTGTTTGGTTCGAACGTGTTCTCGTAAATAATTTCACCCCTCCCTCTCTTTCTGACCTCATGCTTTAGGGGGCATCTGTTACACAACATTTTTTCACTGTTCTTGCAATCCCCATCCCGCACATTGGAGGATCATTTCTGTGACTAATAAGAAGTGTCATGCCTTGCAAAGACCATCATTGCATCCCTTTCCATGAGGAAAAAATCCCTTCTGTTGATAATTCCTTGAGCAGACTATCAGAAACATATGTTTTTGGGTTGGCGCTTGTAGACCATTATGCCCTCGTGCCAATGAGGAATATTAACACTAGGCCATGCACCCATTGGCGCTCTATCCCAGTGAGCTACTCCTACCAAGATATTTTTGGAATGTTTTTTAAAAATAGAGGCAAATTTTCCATGCTAACAACTTCGTCGGCAAGTCAGCCTGGGTGGTTCGACTGAATAACCACGACCACCCTCCTTTGGCCTCTTGTTTCCACCTTTTGGGGAAACCTCATAAAGGATAATTCCTCCCTTCAACCATTGTAGGGATCTGAACCTCCTCCTCTCCCTCTATAAATAAATTCGTCTCCCATTAATACACTAGCTGAACAATTATAGCTGAAAAGATGAAGATAATTGTTGAACATCTTGTTTGTGAGATATAGCAGGAAGAGACCTTTGTTGAGAGAGAGCTTAGGCTTGTGTCCTCACCTCGTCCCAATTCCTTGACAATCCTTTGAGACGCACTTCGATTGAACCCGTTGAAGGAGGCTATGATGTCAAGGCTCCAGTTGTAATCTCTTTCTTTCTATTTAAATATACATGATTAATGTCTGGCTCCCATCTTGTGTTAATATGGTTTATTTTACACAATATGTTTAATCTCCCTTGACTGATTGGCTAGTTATGAATGCAATTATTGTCATGTACACTGTATTTTTCATTTTATCTTTGTGCAGCAATCCAAGCACCATTTTTGAAGGACCACGATCTGTTGAGGCAGAGATCAAGAGGTTGCCACTACTATAGCTGTGACAATCACGTTGGACTACAGGTAGGACAATCTATCCCAACCTATTTCATTCGTTAACTAGGAACCTACACATTAGCTTGTTCCCTTGTTACTAGACCCACTCTAGGGCTAGAGGGATTGTCTCTGTCTGCGGAGAGGATTTACCTACACAACACAAAGTAAAGAACAATACTTATTTATGAAAAAATAAAATGGTATCAGAGCTGGTTAAAGAAAATTCATGAGGATCACCCCAACGAGATACTTCTATGGAAGCAAGCAGAGGATGGTAGATACCTAAAAGAATTATAGGGTATGAATAAATCCCTAGGAAGTTAGTGGATAATGGTTTGAGAGAAACCCTGGTTTATGGTAATCTCTTGAGATTCGGTATATGAAACCCTCACATGGCCTTTGTGAAGATGCTCAAGGACTTGGATCAGTTTGATAGTTGACTTGGTTATTGATAATTTTTTTGATTTAAAGCAACACTTCTTTATGATTTACGAATGACTCTTGAAATTTGGTTCATGAGGGAGAGGATCGTCTCTCATTGAAGATAAGTATTCCTTGAATTATATCTCTTACTCTTGTTTATGTTGATGGATCCAATTTCCATGATTATTATTTCTAGCCATTACTTCCTGCATGTATATTTGAGCAACTCGATATATCTAATCTCTGTGATGAGAGGTGATGAGTGGATCCCTCTTGAGGATATTTGGAAATGTAAGAAAGATAGCTAGATTAGGAAATGAAGGAAAGTTGGCTAGATTTGGAAATGCAGCTAGATCTGGAAAAGGAAAGATGGCTAGATCTGAAAAGGTAAAGAGGAACTTGCACACTGCAAGCTACCTATGTGAAGGTGCACAGGTAATACAGTAAGGCATGCATGCTATATTTGTTTAATATCATGGTTTAGCTACAACATTGGATGGCTAGGTAAGCCCTTCGGTATATTGATAATTTCTACGTCTCAGATGGCTTATGCATGCATGTATAAGAGTGATTGATATTTATGTTGATGAAATGGTGGATGTGGTATTGAATGGTTTGATCGTAATGATATTTTTGATTCTTTGAGAGTACTTTATGTGATTTCCGATCATGAATATAGTAGCATAACTTAATATGTGGATAACATTTATTGCTTTTAGATCTTGATTTTGATTTTTAGTGGATGGTTCTCTTGATTATTGATACGCATAATATCTATTGGATCTCTTATGGAATTTTACCTCATTAATATGGTACTGATAATACTTGTGATCAACATGTTGAAAGCTCATAGAGAAGAGTCATTTCTCCTTGTTTGTTTATTAATTAACCTAACTTAATCCTATTGATTATGATATGCATGGTATTATTCATGTGATTTATGTTCCTATTGATGACTATCTGTGGCTATAGCATGTAATGAAATTAAATGCTTTAACTTGATGTATTATTATTGGATTTTAAGGTTGTTATGTCACATCAACCTGTAGCACTGATCTTTCTAGTCCAACGCTTGATGAAATATGGATGACATGATATTGATGATCATGATATATATGTGTTTAGTTTTTATTGCTTGATCCCTGTAAAGACAGGTTGATGACATGAATGAAATGGATTCTCATTCAGAGGGAGATTATCTCCTAAGAGATTATTTTTTCATTGTTCATACATTGTTGATCTAAAACAGAGGTCTAAGCCTCATTCGCACAAAGGAACGCTTATAGATGTGACTATGCCTAGTAGAAACATAATTGAACTTTTGTATAATGAATTCGGTCTTTGCTCCAAATCCATGGATCTCTAATGTCGTTGTGAATTCATTTCTCGTATTGCTAGAATTGAGCATGAAATCACATTTGCATTGGGAAAATCCTAGCTCTGCAGAGTTATTGGAGATGCCAGTAAGATCTTTTAGTCAATAAAGTTCGTATTTTTTAACCGAACTTGTGTGTGCAAGTGACTGAGACATTCATATGGATATGTCATTATGTTTAAGGCTAACATATATTGATAAATTGTGTTTGGTACTTTTGACATGATTCTTAATGATTCATACATATCTGGATTTATAGATATTACCATGATTCCACTTTTGAATTTTACATGATTTGATCTGGTGATGGTTGATTTTCCTAGATGACTATGATATGTGGGCATAGTGACCTTCAGTGTCATATGTGAGTATACATACATATGGTTTTGTATTGGCATCCATGTTTATAGCACAATGGTTGTTTTTACGTAGTATGAACATGCATGACCTAATATTTATATGTATGCAGTTACATATACTGATGGAAATGGCCTGTAATGACATGTTAGATGACATTCTTGAGATATTGACATGAAATGAAGTCAATACTTGATATGTGTGCTACCTGTCTCTAGTTGAAAGAATTGATAACTATGAAATCAATGTCTTTGATAATAGTAGTGATTGGCTTCTAAACATGGATGAGCTGATTTAGTTAACAAAACATTCATTTGATTAAGGCTGGATATGTTACCATGATAAGGCCTTAGGCTCATAGAGAGTATTGTGTGATGCAAAATCCTTGATTCAAATTTGTTTATATTTGACTGATATCCGATGAAGTCAGGTTAATGAGTTCCAAGGTATGGCCTTGATTTTTGGCTTTGATTATACATATTGATAGTCTATCATTGACAAGTGATGAGCCTCTAAAAATATAAGAGGGATATGACTTTTGAATATTGTAATCATGTATCATGGCATGATAAATTGATCTTTGCAATTTGGGACAAAAATTCCATATAGCAAGGCAATTGAAATGTCTTACTGTAATGTAAATCATTTGATACTCTAATTTAAAGTTCAAATGTTGATTGAATGTGATATGGCATCTGGTATTTGGTTGAATAATTGATGTTCCATGTTGAAAATTAATCCTTATATGATGTGTGTAGCACATGATTGAATTCATGATTGAGTTGCTTCACTCATAATTTCCACCAAACATATATTATCTAGTTGAGATATTTCTCCCATGATATGTAGCTGCATGAATGAACTAAAAATGTTTTGGATTGATGAGAACATTTGGATGCTGCCTTAGTATGAGATCTACCATGACACAGGCAAGGTTAGGTAAAATGTCACTAGATAGGACAGCTGCGAGGCATGATGTAGAAGCTCCTTAGAGAGTTGATCATGTATGATCTAGATAAGACATGGATACATGATGATGAAAGAAAATACAAAATATATATAGTTGGGACTATGTGTTCTCCATTCATTTGAGACAAAATAGATGTTTGACACAATTTGAGGCTTGTGACTGACACCTCCATGAGAGGGAGGATGATTATAGTATCCATGTGCATATGACACCTCCATGAAAGGGAGGACGATTTTGGTATATTGTTGTTATTGGTATCTTGATGTGATTTACATGATGATGTATGTTCTAACATAAAACTTGATTTGATGTCTTGTAGGTAGAGGAATCACCAAATACTAGATGAGAGCGGAGTTGATCGAGGACACTAAGTCATCTCTTCCTTTTCTATTTGACCTCCCAGAATGAGGAATTGAGATTGAGGGCTCCTCGGGTTGATGGAACTCTATACAATAGGGTTGAAGAAGTTTCTTACCTATTTGTCACCCGTGGGATGTGTGTAATCCTTGTTATTTTTTACAATTAGAGTATCTCCTCCACAGGTTGGTGTATGCAGAGTATACCCAGTTGGAATCATATTCACAAGGTTTGTTGGGATTGGCCCTCCCAATTTGCACTACAAGGAAAACATCCTCTAGCAGAGGCTATAAAGGAGATTTTTAGTGTTATAAAATTTTCCAAAACTATCAAAAACACATTTTCTACAACATTTGTTTATGGTTACAGAGGTTTTGTCGGAGCTTTTAATGAAATTTCAACACAAGTAAAAACCCTGGGCAGCTGGAGGTTATTACGGATGTTTTTTTCATCGGTGCGCTACCAAGGTGTCAACACACCAGTGCGTGTCATCTAGACGGTGGCCCAGGGTGGTCGAAGGTCCATGTACCGGGCTGTCAAGGTCTAAAACCACACCGGGCGCACTGTTGGTGATACAACACAAGGGGTCATTCTAATTGGTCTTGGGATTTGTACAGTGCCATAGGTCGTATCAATACACCGGTACATAGTCTTATAGAAATGCAAAGGTGTGCAGTATCAGAAAAACACACCGATTGTTCTAATTCGTATTGGTATTTTTGCGGTGCCCATAGGTCATACAAACGCACCAGTGCGTAGTCTCGCATAAACGCGCCGATGCGAAGTATTGCACAAATGGACCGAGATTTATAATTGGTATTGGTATTTGTGTGGTGCCCACAGGTCGTAGAAATGCACCAATGCACATTATCATACAAGAGCATCGGTGTACAGTAACTGACACATACTGGTGTGCATTTTGTATTTTTTAGAAACATTGACCTGTGACAGTGCAATTATTGTGATTTTTTAGAATTCATTATTCATCAAAAGTAGACACATCTTATAAAAATATTCATATTAATTATATTTTTATTAATGCATTTGAATGTGATGTTTGGATTAATTTTTTATATCATATCATAATTGTTGTGATTTTTTTTAAATTCATTATTCATCAAAAGACAACACATATATTATAACAATATTCATATCAATTAAATTATTATTAGTGAATTTGAATGTGATTTTTGGATTAATTTTTTATATCATATCATCATATTTCACATCTCTTCAATACAACATTTAATCATTCATAAATTTAATCAGTGGTGTTACATTTCACAACGACAATGGAGAAAGCAGTAGAATAAATTAAAACATATTTTATTATTATATATATATGAATTAGACAGTCTTTGTCATACAAAATGGGACAGTTATTGGTATCCCTTTATCTTTCAATTGGGACACTATGTCCATTACCTTAAACAAAATGTCTGATTTCACAGACAAATATTTCAAAAAATACAACGCCTTGCTTTGATATCCAAACATAATGATCATCATTCTTCGCTTGAACTATTGTCATTGCTCGAGCTACTTCCATGTCTTGGATTATTTTCATGAATGTTTTGTTCATGGTTTTTATTGTTTTCTTCTTCTTCACCTTCCATCTACAAACATAAAAATAAACTGTAGTGATGTATATACATTGGTGAGAATAATGAAAATTTCAATATTGAATAATATATATCAACGTAAATCGAAAAGAAATGATGTACCATAGGAACAATTGACTCATAAACTATACACATTCTTTCAAAACCATGTACTATGCCATATTTCAAGATTTCATCTGTTGGCGCAGTTCCATACTTTGTTTCCTACAAGCTTCATACCCGATAACAAATAATATATTTAATATAAAAGATTTATTTGTTCCATTAATTATAGACAAAGCTAAATAAAACAGGATCGATAGATGCTTACAAATTCCACAATTAATTTCTGATATGCCAACATATACTCACAACCCATATTTAACCCAATGTTAATCATTCGTCTGATGGTTCTTATTTGTCTGTTAGCACCTGTTTGAAGACATTCAATGATGATTTTTGTAAAACAACTTAAAATATACAAAAATGAAATCTAGTTAAGTTGTTATAAGGAAGTAACAATTACTCACAAACTTAGATATCAACCCTTTTCTTCCTTGTCATCATGTTTTATGTGCTGAATAGGTTCCATTTTCTTTTCTTTTTTGCAAGAAAATACTTCAAAATTAATATTTAATGCTAAATTGTTTATTTTTTGTACCTAATAATCGAAAATTTAAATGATTACATATTGCATTTGAAGCACGTTGTTGTTGAGTTGGCTCCTCGTTCGATGCAAATTTTTCCATTTCTTTGACCATCTCCTTGTACACCTTTTTGGACATTCCTACTGGCATATTTCTGATATCAGCTCGTTCATCTTTTGATATTTTCATAATCTTCCTGAAAATGTAACATGACAATAAACTATTTAATTTTTATATTGATATATGAAAAATAAATATAAAAAAAGTGATATAAATGATATTTATAAATAATTCTAGAAAAACATTTAAAGGAATATTACTTTTTCATTCATTCTTTTTTGTTGTTATAGGTTTCTTCTATTAAAAGTCTCACATGTCTCATTGACCAATTCTCTCGAAACTCTTCCTGTGTTGAACCTTTAATTAAACTGAGAGGGGGGGGGGGGGTGAATCGGTTTAACGCATTCCTAATCTTTTAAGACTTTTCATTAAACTTATTTACAACTTCTTTTCATATCCAATATAATGTGTGAGCAACCTTAGAATGTAAGCAACAAGTTTTAATATAATTTAGCAGTAGACTTAATATGAGAGCAGCAGGTATTAAGCAGATGATACATATCAGATCAATACATAAATATTATGCACAGAGACACCAGATATAAGTGAAAACCCATAAAGGGAGAAAACCACATCTTATTATTGTTGTGATGCAAAGGCAAGCTCCAACCCCCTCTCACCACTGTTTTCTGCAGGCACCAACCTACAGGAGGCTCTATCCTCAATTCTGCAAGCTACAACTTTGAAGGAAGCACCAAATCCAACTCTCTCTGACTACCAAACTAAATTTTGCTGATTAACCGTAGCATCAGCCTCCGTTCTATGCCTTCTTTTCCGTCTTCTTCTTCTCTTATAATCTTCTCTTCCTCGCCTACCTTTATTTCTCCTCGTATTCTATATTTTTCTCTCTCCTCGCATCACTTTTTCCATATCCAGATGATATTGTCATAAGAATTTTCTTTATGGCTTCTTACCCCTAAAGAATTTGTTTGACGTCAATACTCTCTTCGTCATTTTCATTTCTTTTATCACTGCCTATCTTAATATATAACAACATGGAATATTGAAGTGAGCTTTGTTTTCCTCCTGAGACTTGCCAATGAATCACAAACAATAAAAAATTCAATTACAATATTTACATTCACATATAATGAAAACTTCAGCTCAACTCATTTAGTCTTTTGGCTAGATGCGCATTTGTCTTTTCTTTGACTATGTTTGTCCCTTTCTTTCCTCTGTATGCCTTTCTGTCCTTTGCTGTGGTGTAACTGCTGCCTTTTAAATCTGGGCATGTTCTAACGCCTTTCATACAATAAGTGTCTTGTTGATGTGGTGTTCGTGCTTTGCTATACAATGCATCAGCCAGGCTACAAACTACCCTCTAACTTAAGTTTTATCCCCTGAAGTTCATGTAAAACCACATGGCATTCTTTGAGTGGTGGTAACAACGCGTTATATATATATACTAGCGCCTTTATATATATATAAAACGTAATTTCAATTCTCGGCATAGTTATACAACGTTTTAACAAACAAACTTCCATGTCCACTTTGACACTGAAGAATCATGTTTAATACATAACTAATGCCCTTTCGGGCCCACTTGCCACGCTTTCCCTTAAGTGCAATATGCTATTCCCTCCAATGATTTATGATTTATTGACGTAACCTAAGCCGCTTCTGCTCCGGGCGTTACTGACTGGCTTTTCACACTTTTTTCTTCGATGCGATTGGAACTCAAATCCTTATTAATCAAAGTTTATAAGCCCATCGGGTCCGGGCTTCAATCGCAATTGCAAGTCTTTTAATATATGTTCCGACGGTCTGTTTCTTTTCGATGCGAATGACCACTGTTCACTGCATTTTACCGATGCGATTGGAACTAGACTTCAAACACTTGTTAAACATGATTTATAGACCCATCGGGTCCAGGCTTCAATCACAATCGCAAGTCTTTTGATATATGTTCCGATGGTCTGTTTCTTTCCGATGCAATTAGAACTGGAACTCAAGCTATATATGAGTTGTTTTTTATATACCAATCGCGTCTGGACTTCCAATCGCAATCGCAACTCTTTGTTGCATGTTCTGATGCTCTTATAATCTCCAATGCGATTATGATGGAATTCAAATACGTTTGAATTATAATTCATACATCCATCGGGTCCGGAACTTCCAATCGCAATCGCAACTCTTTGTTGCATGTTCCAATGGGCCTATACTACGATGCTCCGATGCGATTAGGCCAGAATTCAAATATATATCAACCATCGTTTATACGCCCATCGGGTCCGGGCTCTCAATCGGAATCGCAAGTCTTTGTTTATGTGATCCGCTGCCAACTTTTTCTCCGATGCGATTCATGCAGGTCCCACCATATGGTACTTTGGTTATTTATTTATAAAGTGCTCCGCTTATATATATTTATGCTTTGAAATTTGTTTATATGATGCGCTGTACATATATATAAGTTTTTCCGCTTGGGTTATACGATTTCCGGAATAAGGTTTGTCTATATATATGTAAATAACACCCGGCTTGGGGTATGATTCTCGGAATTATACATATGAATGTATTCGCCGGCTTGGGAGATTCTCGGAATTTTATAATGGCTATGCCTCTACCTCTTCCTCTGCTGCTTCTGTCATTCTGCCTCTGCCTCTGATGCTTTTGTCGCTCTGCCTCTGCCTCTACTATTGTGATAACAACTCCACCTATGCCTCTGTTCCTTGTAATTGTTCCTGTCTCTGCATCTACTACCTTCTTTGCCATCAATGACAATATTTTCAACAGTCTCCCCCTTTGGCATTGATGGCAATACATTTTCTCTGTTTGCCTGCTCTTTCTCCTGTTGCTTACTCTTTCTGTTTGCCTGCTCTTCCTCCTGTTGTTTGCTCTTCCTCCTGTTGTTTGCTCTTCCTCCCCCTTTGACATCAATGGAAAAGGGTTGCTTTTTGCATTTCCTCTTTCTGAGTTATGTTTAGGCCCTCTTCTGCTGACTTTGTCTCATGCTACTCCATAGTGATGTATAAGACTTGTTGAGAGAACACTTTGAGGATTATCAAATTTTAATATAAACTGTAAATTGATACAGTTCTTTTACTTGTATAGAGCTAAAAGTGAGAATAATGATACTTCATAGAATACATTATATCAGCTTTATCTATTCAGAGATGTATGATTGGATTCAACAACTAAAATGCTGAGAGATGTATGATCCTTTTGCTCTGTAATTGTCCTTTTGATGCTTGAATAATGCAGATAACTTTAGGATAATAACTTGGTGTTCTTTTGCCTTAATCCTTTGATCCTGAGGACCTGATTCATGCTTTCCTTGCTAGCTGTTATCCCCTTGGAATGATATTTTCATTTTTGTTCTCCCCCTGAAATTGTGCTTTCTCTTTATATTAGAGAGTAGCATCTGCAGATACTACCCCTAGTTTATCTCTCAAATATTGAAATGGTTCTCTAGCAAGAGGTTTGGTAAATATATCAACTGTTTGTTCTTTCGTTGGTACATATTCCATCTTTACTATCTTCTGAGCCACTTATTCTCGGAGGAAATGATACTTGATTGGAATATGTTTAGTTTTTGAGTGAAGTACAGGATTTTTAGATATACTTATAGCACTTGTATTATCAAATTTGATTGAAATAGGTTCATCAATGCTTACCTTCATGTCTTGAAGAGTTTGCTTCATCCACATGACTTGTGTACAACATGCTGCTGCTGCTATATATTCTGCTTCAGCTGTAGATAGGGAGATGGATGTTTGTTTTTTGCTTAACCATGCCACCAGAATTTCTCCTAGATAGAAGGAACCTCCACTTGTACTTTTCCTGTCATCAACACAACTAGCCCAATCTGCATCTGTGTATGTTGTTAAAGTGAAGCTTTTGCCTTTAGGATACCAAAGTCCATACTGTGTTGTTCCTTGTAGATATCTGAGTATACTTTTTACTGCCAGAAGATGATTTTGTTTAGGTGCTCCTTGATATCTTGCCACTAGTCCTACTCCTAGCATGATGTCTGGTCTTGATGCTGTCAAATACAGCAGGCTTCCTATCATGGATCTGTAGAGTTTTTGATCTACATCTGTAGTCCCATCATCAGCACACAGCTTGCATCCCGTGATCATGGGTGTTGTCACAGGTTTGCAGTCCTCCATTTTGAATTTTTCCAGCATTTCTTTTAAGTATTTTTCCTGAGAGATGAAGGTGCCTGTGTTCTTTTGTTGAAGTTTTTAGTCCCAAGTAGAAACTGAGCTCTCCAATCATAGACATTTCAAACTCAGTTTTCATCTCATCAGCAAACCCTTTTGCTAGTTCATCTTTGTTGCTTCCAAACATAATGTCATCAACATACACTACAACAATCAGGAGTTCATTTTCATGGGCTTTTATGTATAGATTGTTGTCTACTCCACCTCTCTTAAAACCATGTTTTTGCAAATATTTATCTAGTATTGAGTACCAAGCACGAGGAGCCTGTTTCAGTCCATATAGGGCCTTCTTCAGTCTACATACATAGTCTTCTTTGTCTGTCAATGAGAAGCCTTCTGGTTGTTCCATATACACTTCTTCTTCTAGATCTCCATTAAGAAATGCAGACTTTACATCCATTTGATATACCTTGAAGTATTGGTAGCATGCAAATGCCAGGAACATTCTGATAGCTGCCATTCTGGCTACAGGGGAAAATTTTTCTTCATAATCAAGTCCTTCAATTTGTGAGTATCCTTTGTAGACCAGCCTGGCTTTATTTCTGATTACTTGTCCTTTCTCATTCATTTTGTTTTTGAATACCCATTTTGAACCAATGATATTCTTCTCAATTGGTCTAGGAACTAGTTCCCAGGTATTGTTCTTCTCAATTTGGACCAATTCTTCATTCATTTCTTTTACCCAATACTTGTCCTTGCTCTCTTCTTCAAACTTCTTTGGCTCTATTTGTGATAACATGGCTATGTATACTTCTTCTGTCTATTCAGTTAGCTGCCTTCTTGTTTGCACTCCTACACTCTTGTCTCCTATGATTTGATCTTCTGGATGGTTCTTTTGAGTGTATCTTGAGGGGGTTTTTGAGTTCAGTTCAGCATTTTCTGATGTTTTTCTTGTTTCCTCATCATCTTGGTTCTCTTCTTCATGATTTTCAGGATGGTTGCTGCAGTCTATATCTCTTGTCTTGTTTGGAAGTTCTTCATCAAATCTTACATCAATACTTTCTACAATTTTTCAAAGAGTCTTGTTGTAGAATATGTATCCTTTACTCTTGGATGCATATCCCAAGAGTATTCCTTCATCTGCTCTTGCATCAAACTTCCGTAGATTTTCATCATTATTCTTTATGTAGCACTTGCTGCCAAAGACTCTAAAGTTCTTGATTGATGCAAGTTTACCATGTCATAGCTCATAAGGTGTCTTGTCACTGTTAGGTCTTAAATGAGCTTTGTTTAGAATATGTACTGCTGTGTGTATAGCTTCTGCCCAAAAGGTTTGAGTAATGTTATTCTATTGCATCATAGCTCTGGCCATTTGTTGTACAGATCTGTTTTGTCTCTTTGCTACTCCATTCTGCTGAGGTGTCCTTGCAATGGTAAATTGTTGCTTTATTCCATGTTCATTACAAAGGTCTGCAAAGTCATAATCTATGAATTCTCCTCCTCTATCTGATCTGATACATTTTAGCTTGCATCCAGTTTGATTTTCTGCTAATGCTTTGAATATCTTAAACTTTTCCAGTGCTTCTGATTTGTTCTTGAGAAAAGCAACCCATGTCATTCTGGAGAAATCATCTATTATCAACATGAAGTAGGATTCTCCACTTGGTGTCTTAGTTCTAGCAGGTCCACACAGATCCATGTGCACAAGCTGGAGTGGTCTTCTTGTTGATAGCTCATCTTTAGATTTAAAGGATGTGCGAGTCTGTTTCCCCAATTGACAAGATTTGCATATGGTATTTGAAGGTCTTTTTATTTCTAGCATATCTCTGACAGCTTTCTTCTTTCTCAGTCTGATGATATGGTCGAAACTGAGATGTCCCAATCTCCTATGCCATAACCATGACTCCTCAAGTTTGCTAAGATGGCAGGCTTCATCTTCCTCTTTCACTATGTACACATTACTCTCTATTCGAACACCTTTGAGCAGAGTCTTTCGTGTTGTGCTTGACCTGACTGCACAATCTTGTGCTCTAAAAAGAACCTCACAGGCTTTGTCACACATCTGACTGACGCTCAGTAAATTTGCTTTCAGTCCATCCACAAATAGTACATCTTGGGCCTTTCCTCTGCCATTGTCTACGCTGACTAAGCCTTTTCCTTTGATCTTTCCTGACTTATCATTGCCAAAAGTAACACTGCCAGATTTATTTTCATCAAGAGTTATAAACTTGCTTCTGTCTCCAGTCATGTGTTTAGAGCAGCCACTATCCAAATACCACTAGCTTTTCATATTTTGAGCAGTTAGAGCCAGGTCACACTTATTCTCCTTCTTTTTCCACTAGAGGCATCCTTCTGTTTGATGTCTTTTGTGAGGTGATGAATTGCATCCTTTTAGAGGAAATTTGAAAGGCAAATGTCCAGCTTGATTGCACATACAACATTTGATCATAGTTTTTGCAGAATTGTGAGTATCAACAAAATTTCTTTGATTCATAAATCTCCTTGAAGTGTTGAAAATCAATCTTTGTCCATACTTTCTACACTCAATGATTTTATGGCCAAATTCTTTACAATAATAACAGTAACCATAGAAGAAACTTGCATACCTGATGTGAGTTTGTCTTCTCCAGTTGTTTATTTGAGACAGTCTCTTTACTGTTTGCATCTTTAGCTGGTTTGAATTACTCCTCCTTGCATGACAATATGCAGCAATGTGTCCCGGCTTGTGGCAGACATAGCAGGTGGAATTCTTTATAGGAGAGAAGAATCTCCTTTGATGGCTTGCAAATTTGACAAACTTAGGAGTATATGAACTTTTTTCTGTTGACTGAGTATTCCTTTCATTCTTTGTTATTCGAGGATTCTTCTGGGTTCTGTCTCCCTCCTTACATGCTTCTTCTTTTATAGGAATTATTTGAGGTGCTTCATCCTTCTTTGCTTTTAAAAAAATAATTTTTCTGTTTTCCTTTTCTTTGCTTTTACTTGATTCTCCTTCATAGCCTATTCCAGTTTTTATCAAGGGAGATCTTTGAGCATCCAAAATTTCATCCAACTTACTAGAGCTTGTTGTTTGAGAAGAGTTTATATACACTTTCTTTTGAGAATTTTCTAATTTCTTCCTCAGACATACAATTTCTTCTTCCAGCTTCTCTTGTTCTCGAGTTTTATCCTTGATTTGCTGAAGTAACATGTCTTCTATCTTCTTGGCTTCTTCAAGCTTTACCTTCAGCTGTATGAGGACTTCTGATTTTTTTTCTTCTTTCACATAATTGAGGAGGATCTCTTTTTGTTTTCTGTATTTTAGTTTGATTCTGTCAATCTCCTCCAGGGCACTTCTTAGTTCTCCCTCAAGGTCAACTTCACCTTCTTCTTCATCTTCTAGCAAGAGTCCTTCAAGTTCTTCTATGGCCATTAGTAAAAATTCAGAGGTTCCTTCTTCTCCTGAGGATTCATCTGAGTCTTCAAATGTACTGTTGTCTTGTTGAGCATAGAAGGATTTTCTGCTGAATTTATTTCCTTTCTGCCAGTTCTTTGATGTATTTTTCTCTGATTCTTGAGCCTGATTCCTTACTTTCTTGTGAGGACACTTAGCAGCATAATGTCCAACTCTTCCACAGTTAAAGCATTTGAAGGGTAGTTTACCTTTGTATCTACCTGAGCCTCTATCTAGTTTCTTGACAAATTTAGCCTCTTCTTCATCAGAGCAAGAGCATATGTCTTCTTTTTCTTCTTTCTTCTTTTCTGTTTTAAAAGCTGCCTCCCTCATACTTGGTTTCTTCTGTGGAAGCCTCATCTCATATGCTGTTAGATTTCCAAGTAATTGGTTCATGGTCAAGGTCTCCCAATCGGCTGTTTCTTCTATAGCAGACACCTTGGGATTAAATATAGATGGAAGAGATCTTAGAATATTTTGAACAATTATACTTTCTGGCATGGTTTCTCCAAGAGCTTTCATATTATTAAAAATTTCTGCAAATTTTAAGAAGAAGCTGCCAACCTCTTCATCATCATTCATTTTTAAATTTTCAAACTAGGCTCTATATACTTGAAGTTTGGCAGTCTTTACTTTCTTGTCTCCCTCATGTATGTTCTCAAGAGTATCCCATATTTCTTTGGCAGTGTCTTTGTGCATTACTTTAATAAACTCTGCTTCACACAATCCATTCAGGGTGGCATTCATGGCTTTTGCGTTAGCCACAAAATCTTGTTTTGTTTCTTTCTCTGTGTCAGTTGCCTTCGGGGCATATCCTAATTCCACAGCAGCCCAGACTTCTATTCCTAGAGACATTATGTATGTCCTCATTCTGATTTTCTAGAAAGCATAATTTTCACCAGTGAAGAAAGGGGCTTTATTGGTTGAGCATCCTTCTTTACTAGCCATCTTGGGAACCTAGGATCTCCTTTCAAATTGTTAGACCTGCAATACCAAGGAACCCGTTCTCCGACACCACAATTGCTAGAACTCTTAATTAAACAAGAATACGAACGCATTCCTGATCTTTTAAGACTTTTCATTAAACTTAGTTACACCTTCTTTTCATATCCAATCTAATGTGTGAGTAACCTTAGAATGTAAGCAGCAAGTATTAATATAATATAGAAGTAGACTTAATATGAGAGCAGCAGGTATTAAGAAGATGATACATATCAGATCAATACATAAATATTATGCACAGAGACACCAGATATAAGTGGAAACCCATAAAGGGAGAAAACAACATCTTTTTATTGTTGTGATGCAAAGGCAAGCTCCAACTCCCTCTCACCACTGTTTTTCTGCAGGCACCAACCTACAGGAGGCTCCTACCTCAATTCTGCAAGCTACAACTTGCAAGGAAGCACCAACTCCCTCAATTTATCAAACTGAATGTTTGCTGATTTAATTCAGATATCAGCTCTGTTCTATAGCTTCTCTTTCTGCTCTTCTTCTCTTAATCTTCTCTGCCTCACTCTTCTATATTCTGCATTCTCTATATTTTCTCTCTCTCGCATCACTTTTTCCATATCCAGATGATATTATTTATAAGAATTTTCTTGTGACTGTTAGCATTCCTCAAATATTTGGAATGGACAGCCATACCTCTTCGCCTTCTGCCTTTTCATTTCTTTCACTCGATCATTCAGAAAATATAACAACATGAAATATTACAGTGGGAGCTTTTTTTTCCTCCGGAGACTTGCCAATGCATCACAAACAATATAAACCAATTAAAATATTACATTTAATTACAATGAGAGCTCCAGCTCACTCATACAGCCTTTTGGATCACTGTGCATTTGTCTTTTCTTTGACTATATCTGTCTTTTCTGTGATTGTGCTTTATCTCTTTTCAGCTTTGTTTGCTTTTTTGTCCTCTGCTGTGGTGTAACTGTTGCCTTTTAAATCTGAGCATATTCCAACACCTTTCATACAATAAGTGTCTTGTTGATGTGAAAGTTCCGCAAGCGTAACATACATACATCGCAATTGTTTTATATTACAAATCACCCTCTACCTTAAGCCGAGGCCCCGTGGGTTCACAAACCACGTGGTATCTTTTAATACAATCGCAACAATGCATTATATATATATATATACCAGCGCCTTTATATATATATATATATAACGTAATTTCAACTCTCAGCATAGTTATACAACGTTTTAACAAACAACCTGGCATGTCCACTTTAACACTGAAGAATCATGTTTAATACATAGCTAATGCCCTTTCGGGCTCACTTGCCACACTTTCCGACGCAATATGCTATTCCTCCAGTGATTTCCGATTGCGATTGATTGCAATCGCAAGCTGCCTTGCTCCGATGCGATTGATCATTGTTCACTGTTCTTTTCTGATGTGATTGGAACTCAAATCCTTATTAATCAAAGTTTATAAGCCCATCGGGTCCGGGCTTCAATCGCAATCGCAAGTCTTTTAATATATGTTCTGACGGTCTGTTTCTTTCCAATGCGATTGACCACTGTTCACTGCATTTTACCGATGCGATTGGAACTGGACTTCAAACACTTGTTAAATATGATTTATAGACCCATCGGGTCCAGGCTTCAATCGCAATTGCAATTCTTTTGATATATGTTCCGATGGTCTGTTTCTTTCCGATGCGATTAGAACTGGAACTCAAGCTATATATGAGTTGTTGTTTATATACCAATTGGGTCCGGACTTCCAATCGCAATCGCAACTCTTTGTTGCATGTTCCGATGCTCTTATAATCTCCGATGCAATTATGCTGGACTTCAAATACGTTTGAATTATAATTCATACATCGATCGGGTCCGGAACTTCCAATCGCAATCGCAACTCTTTGTTGCATGTTCCGATGGGCCCATACTGCGATGCTCTGATGCGATTAGACCGAAATTCAAATATATATCAACCATCATTTATACGCCCATCGGAATCGCAAGTCTTTGTTTATGTGATCCGCTGCCAACTTTTTCTCCGATGCGATTCATGCGGGTCCCACCATATGGTACTTTGGTATTTATTTATAAAGCGCTCCGCTTATATATATTTATGCTTTGACCTTTGTTTATATGATGCACTGTACATATATATAAGTTTTTCCGCTTGGGTTATACGATTCTCGGAATAAGGTTTGTCTATATATATGTAAATAACACCCGGCTTGGGGTATGATTCTCGGAATTATACATATGAATGTATCTGCTGACTTGGGCGATTCTCGGAATTTTATAACAGCTCTGCCTTTGCCTCTTCCTCTGCTGCTTCTGTCGTTCTACCTCTGCCTCTGCCTCTGCTGCTTCTGTCACTCTTCCTCTGCCTCTACTACTGTGATAATGGCTCCACCTCTGCCTCTGTTCCTTGTAACTGTTCCTGTCTCTGCATCTGCTACCTCCTTTGCCATCAATGACAATATTTCCAACATCCTATAGTTTAGATAAAATTTGGTTCTTGGAATCATTGGATTGATTTTTTTATTGTAAGTGGAAAGAACATCTATACATTCGTTCCACTAGATCCCTCAAACTTTTGTAAAAAAAATTCCCCTTTCGTTAACCTCCAACACCACTCCAGATGAGCTAAGGAGCAATTAATTTTCATTTCCATGTTCTATTCTTTTCTTTTCTTAGAACAACATTCCTTTTTTGATTTGTTGGTCCATGTAGAACATTAAGCAAATGTGAATTAATAGATTGTTTTAAACATGTTATCTAATTATTTTAAGTATACAATTAATGAAAATAAAAAAAGAAACTCATATTGGATCGATAGTATTTTTTTCATTCACCTGATTCATCCTTTTGCAATTTTTCCATCAAGATTTTATGCTCTTCCGGTCCTAGATCATAAATAATCATATCAATCTTCATCATTTTGTGGCTCTGCATGATACACAGTAAACAACACATATTAGTTAAACTTACATATAGTTCAAAAATAATTTTTCTTGTAAAGAATTTACAATGAACTTGCCTTTTTTTCTTTTCTTGATGTTTTATCAATATTTTTGTTACTTGATCTCTTGTTAGCCATTTCTTTATCAATATGAAACATGTACCATACCATTCATTAAATATATTTTATAAATAAATTGTCAAATTTTCAAGTTAAGAAACAATATCAAGAAACCAGTGTGCTTTTCATGGTGTATGCACTGACGTTGATGCGTGGTGGTCTTATAAACGCACTGCCCAAACAATATAAAACACCGTACCATGCTCTATTGCAACAAGGAGAACTAGTGCATTACATGTCAACCACCGTTGCTATTAACACAAACAAAATAATAAAAATCGTCTAGAGTTATTTTTTGTAGCATATGGTGTCATTAAGGGGGTGGTGCGGCCTATTCTTAAATATGCCTCGCACAAACAAGGGACCACCGTACGGTGCTCTTTGTTAACTAGGAGACCCGGTGCGGTGCGTTATATGTTACATGGTGCATCGATTAACACAACAAATATTGTTTTTGCGAAACAGTACATTCGTGGTGTGCCATAATGAAATAGCGCACCGATGCCCTATTTTACATATGGTGCATGGATTAAAAAAAAAAATTAATTTTTTTTATCAAACAGTACGTGCGTAGTGTGCTGGGATAATCCAACGCACTGATGCGCTAGGTCACTCCAAGCGCACCGATTAAAAAAATTATGTTTTTTTTTAAATTCACGCAAGGGCCTACATGGATTGGGATCCGACTATGCAAGTTGTCCCATGGGTTGGATGTCATAGGCCTATATATAGCAATACAAACCCTATAAATCTAAAATGAAAGCCCTAATTTTGAAATCACAGAACTAGGGAGAAGAAAGGGAAGAAACAAAAAGAATGAAGGATTTAGGTTAAAAATGGATTTTGTTTATTTATTTTATTTATTTTTTTCTAAAAATGAACAACAAATTGAAATTTTTTACTTACTGCGTAAAAAAAACTGCAGAAAAAGTTAAAAAAAAACAATAAAATTTAATCACGAGATCGTTTGAAATTCTATGCTACAGGGTTTGAATCACCAGAGGTTTGGAATTATGATTGTCTAAATACTTCTATTCGAATGTATTTCACTGCTCCATAGTGCTCTCGTGCTCTCTTGCTCCAAGTATGTCTCCTGTAAATCTCTCGCTAATTGTTTTTTGTAAAAATAGTGAAATAATGAAAAGTATTTAGTATTTAAAGAATTGTTTTATGAAATTATATTTTCCAAAAATATTTTTCCGCCCATTTTTCAATTTACCATTTTTTTTTTCACTTAAAAAAGTAGAGTTGCGTTTTTTTTTATTTGTGGTTATTTGTCATTGATGCATCACTTAACAGCACCGCATTGGTGTGTCCATTGATAACACGACACCGACGCACAGTAACTAAAATGCACCAGTGCGGTTATCTGTACATTAACACCGATAAGAAGAAGTCCATTTTTAAGGCACCAAAATTACTTTTAGGTGTGTACACCAAAATTTATTGTTGATTTTTCTCAATTGCAGGGAGAAAATATCATAATTATATCGAATGGACAATCCTTCAAAATCCAACTTGTTCCATAATATTTCTCAAAGTCCATCGCGGAGTTCTCCCCATCCATCTTGAGACATGATATTTATTTTCGATTTTATTTATAATTTCATTATCTAATTGAATTTATGTTTTTCATGCATGTCAATCATGAACAGCTTAATTAAATTTATAATGTATACAAATTTTACGTACAATTACAATTAAAATTAGAATTAGAATTATAATTATAATTATAATTTTTCATACAATTACAATTATAATTACAATCATTTCACAGTAATACAATTAAAATTTTACAAATATTTTACATACAATTACAATTTTACAATTTCACGTACAATTACAATTACAATTTTAGAATGTTACATACAATTACAATTATAATTAAAAAAAAATTACATACAATTACAAATATAATTACAATTTTAGAATTTTACAAACAATTACAATTACAATTAAATTTTTACAATTTGTCATATATACTGTTAGGGTGCCGTGATTTGGCTGATTAGCGAGCTAAATGACAGTGTAACATCAAACCAGTCTTTGGAGCCCAACAACCTAGCCTTCCTAGACTCAGAGAGGGCTCTCTCTATTTGTGTAAGGGATATCTGTGTGTTTTCTTATTGTGTTCTTGATTTTAAGTTATGAAGTAGGTTTTTGGTTTTGGTTTTTAGGTTTGCGAGGGATGAATTGATCAAAGACTAAGTTAGGTAAAAATATGTCAGATCAACTGGGCTATGGGGTCGAAAAGGTCAAGAAAGCTTTCAAATGGTGATACAAGGTTGTTGAAGGGCCGATTTGAGCAAGGCAAAATGGATCTTTGGGTAAAATGGAGTGAGATGCACATTAAACATGTGAAGAACAAAGGATTTCAAACACAAATAGTTTAATAGATGACAGAAACATGGTAGGGCTAACCATTAATCATGAGAAATGTAACTATAAACTGATCGATGCATAGAAATAAACATTCAAGCCATGCATAGAGATATATGACTCTCTAAATTTAGGAAATGGCTATCAGACTTTGGGGAAATACATTTAAGACAAACAACCAACTCAAATCACTATGAGGAAATGCCTAAGCATATTATTTCAAGCTATTGGGCACTTTGAAGCAAGATTGCATAGTTTTAGACAAAGGGCAAGATCAATACAAGACCTCCTTGGTTCAACAAATGACAATCTAACAATGAAAGAGAGGTTTTAGAGGTAGAGATATGACTAGCCATGAGTAAGCAGGGCATACCATGAATCATACTTAGCATGCATAAAACCATAAATGAAACAAACAAACAATTTCTTCAGTTATCAAAGAGCAATCAAGGATTCTTTGATATGACTAAGAAGGAAGAAAACATAGAAGCTTTAAAGAAACAGGAAATTTGACGTGCCTCCAAGGGCATGTCTCAAATCTATTCTCTACTGTCTTATAACAAGCAAGAACATGGAATTATGAATGAAAACTAACAGAGAGGGACACTATACCATTTTACCAAGTCAAGGAATCCAACAACAGACCTCCTTCATCATCCAAAAACATTCAAGAAACTATCCAATGCATGAGACAAGTGTTTCTTACAAGCTTGTATAACCATATATTGCTTCTATTCATCAATTTCAGCCTCATTTACAATGAAAGCCTTTGGAATATATAGGCCAAAGTGAGGAAAACCTCCTAGTCCAACTTGCAATCTCATTGGCCTATCCAAAATATCTGATTATTTCCTTGAGGCTTTGCAAAGCCCAAGACACAAAATATCTAATAAAATATCTCAAAAATTCTAAAAAAGGAAAATAAACTAACTTTTCCTAACTAACCATGGCCAAAAATAGCTAAACGCATGTGAGGAAAAGTCACTTTTGAAAAGTACATTTTTCACAAAAATACCTAAGAAATACATCAGCAGAAAGTCCTCTGTCTTCCGGACAACTTTTGGATGCCTTCCCGATGTCGAAACGAGGCCCGTAATGGCTCGTTGGAAACATATGAATGTATATTTTTTGAAAATTCTTAGTTTCCTCCAAAATCATCACTATAAGTCCATCAAAAACTGACCTATGTGTAAAAACACAAAAAATAGACCTTGCTGATAAACGGGGCAGAGTGTGGAAAAAGTGAGTGTTTTTCGCCGTTTTGGGGGAGAAAATAATCTTCAATTGATCTGAAAATAACTGAGTAATGCCCTTGAAATTATGGCATCCAATGATACCATTTTCATCCTTTGAGGATGCCCCAAACAGAAATGGCGATGCCCATGAGTTTTAACCAAAAACCCAAAAAATGACAAAAAACCAAAACTTGTTGAATTTCACTCAAATTTGGCGAGCATGACCCTCAAGGGTTTTCAGAAGAATTATGTGAAGCTGAGGCCAAAATTTGGATCTTTGAGGTTTCTTTCTTCAATTTTGGTGCTGGGCACCTCCTTTGAACTTCCTTGAGTTTCTCCTGTGTGGCCTTCAATTTCCGTCGGGAAAACTGATTGAGCATCTTATAGTGCCCGGTCATCCTCCATTGAAAGTCAAAATCTCTATTGGCCTTCTCAAACTTATTTTCCAAGTGATCATTCACCCTCTCGAGCCATGCTTCTTGATTTTTCTCTATCTCTTGGGTGAACAAAGTAGTGAGAGGAATAGATTAGAGAAGGGCAGCTTCTTCTTCCTTTTGTTTCTCTTCTTGCCTGTGACCTTTTTCACTTTGCTGCCCTTCTTCTCCTTGTTGTTCCTCCTCCTCATCATGCTGTTGTTTATCATGTTCTTCTCCCCCTTGCTGCTCTGTTTCATCATGCTGTTGTTCATCTTGCTCTTCCTCCCCTTGCTCATGCTCTTCTTCCTCATCATGCTCTTCTTCTTGTTTAATGGGAAATTTGAGTTTCTTGGGAATGAGCTTGCTTGAAGAAGGCAAAGGATGGTGAGTGGAAGGTGAAGGAGATGTATGGAATGAAGGAACAGTGGTGAAATCTAGATGTGCAATGAAAGTATCCCAAGAGATTTCCTTCCTCTCAAGCTCATGAAGAATGATAACCTTGATGAGGAAATGATGGAAGAGGCAAGCTGACTGCTGAGAAGGAGGTTTTTTCTGAACAGTGGAGGCCATTTTCTCAATACTTCTATGGAGGAATAGAGGGAGATTTAACAATTTGACTCTTGTGAAATGCATGAGCAACTGAACATGATAGGCATAGACCCAGGAGAATCTTCCCTCGCAAGTGAAGTATTTCATGATTATCTTCATGAGGGGAGCATAACTAGTCAACAGATATGAGAAGGGAAAGATGGATGGACATGTATCTCTATGCTTAGGCTTCAAAAAAGGTTTGTACTATTCTGAGTCTAGGTGGCTTTGTTTAAACCACTTCTCTTCGACATAAGGGATTTTGGTGGCCTTGGAACTGGACCTAGGAGAGAACTTGAAATCCAAGCCTGCCAGCTGAAAGTGTTTCCCTTGAAATCTCAAAGCACAAAGATGTGTCAAAGGGGAATAGCATTTCACCTCCTGCACCCTTTGACAAAACTCTAGACATCCAACCTCATGAAAGTTAAATAGGACTGATGGATGACCATTTACCTCTTCAGTTGAAGTAGGCTCAAACCTCCTGTGAAGGCCACTTCTACTATCTTGCCTGGGAGGCATTTTGTTTTGAATATTCTTTGTTGACTAACAAAAACAAGTTGTCTCAAATGGTCCTTGAAATGGCTTCTAAATAACACCTCTGTCCTCCTTATAAGTCACTGTTTGTCCTCTTCGATGCCAATCAACAAGTATTTGTCAAATAAAATAAAATCAACTTATCACTGTTCTTGGGCAGAGTCTTGGAAAGAGGTGTTCGTGGTTTTTTGTTTGAACAAGGATCTTTTGTGTTTTGACAGAAACAAAACACCCTTCCCCCAAACAATAATCTTCTGTTGTTCACTGGTTTCTATACAAAAGTAGACAAAACACCCTTGCGCTATCTTTGAAAAATCTTTCAACACACTCTGTTTTTTGAATTATGGAGGTTGCACTAGGTTTCACTGTTTCATCCTACAAAAAGGACTTTTTATAATGACAATATTTTACCTTATAAACACTGTTTTTACCTTTGAAACTTCAAACAGAGTCTGCTCTTGTTTTACCTGTGGGCTATCACTGTTCTTAAAGGTAGTTAGGGTCCTTTAAGATTGTTTAAAACATCCACCTAACACTGTAATGGTGTGTGACAATCACAGCAGTAAAAACCTTTGAGTTTGCTCAAAAACCCTGCCCTCTAATCACTGTCTCTCTCTTATGCTCTTTATATGACAAACTGCCTTTTTAAAGCCACTGTCAAGCTACTGTCCAAATTGATTTGAGACCTCCTAAGCATAGGAAAGTTTTTCTCCAGTTTTTACAAAACTCAATCTCATATACCACTGTCTATCTCATGTTTTTAAATGATGAAATGGTTTTTAAAAGCACTATTCCTCCTTATGGAAAAACATGGCAAACACCCCTTTCAAATTTTGAATTTTTCCAAGACGGACTGGAGAATACCTTGAAGATTTTTTACGGGACTTTTTTGATCATTAGGCAGCTCCAAAGATGTTTGTTTGAGGGCCCTTGAGTGAGCAGCACGTTCACAGGAAAGAGCGTCGCGCAGTGTAAATGGTTGGGTCAGCCTTCGGGCAGTGGTTGAAGGCACGCACAGGCGCGCCGTGCATCAATAGAAACTCAGTGCAAGTGTGCTCACAGGCGCACCGCGCACTTTTCCAGGCGCGCCGCGCAGGCTTGAAGCCTCAAACTTTTGAAAATCTTCCCAAAATCTCTTGATTTCTCCAGTGAATATCTAAAGACCTTTGTTTCGTGGTTTTGCAAATGCATAATGGGTTGTTTCAATGGTCTCTCCACCTCTTATATGAAAGAAAAATCAAACGTCCTCATATTATTCTTTTAGAGGGTTTATGTGTTTGAAAAGGCCTTTTGTTTTGTCAAAACATGAAACATTATCCTTGCAATTTTATCATTTTTTAAAACATTATAAAGACTCATCTTTGATCAAGTCATTTGATAATATGCTGCGGTCGACCTTTGAATGACACCATAGTGATGGCTCTCGTTGAATTAAAAATGGTTTCTTTAAGAAACAACAAACCCCTCCTACTGCCTTTTCACTGTTTCTCATTAAAGAAGAAACTCTGTCACTTTTTGCCTATTTCTGACCCTTAAAGAAAAAACCTTGCTCAAAGACATATCAATGATTTGTGAGGCAACCTTTTCCATATCTTGGAAGGAGATAAATCACCCCTCTAAAACTTACTTTGAAAATTTTTGCTCTACTGTTTTTTTATGATAATCATGCCCACGATGAAGTTGATCAAACTGTCAGGTGCCCTTTGAGATTTTCTTTTGACTGTGGGTGAAGAAGCTCATTTGCATCCACCCATGGCTTCACCTATATCTGTTCATCAAGGGAAAATGGCTTTAGAGACCCTAAATGCAATCATATGTAAAAACAAGGCTTTCTCACATGTTTCACAAAAGGTCTTGCACTGTGATAGTGATATGGCTTGATTCTTTGAATATTGTTTTGAATTTGAGACATCTTGTCGTATCCTTTTCTTCACATTGATGAACCTATCCAAGCTTTGTTCACTTTAGCTTCAGATTACCTTTGAAGGAAATCTCTAATAGAAGAAAAAGAACACGTCTTTGATTATCATAACATCACTGCTTGGCCATTTTCTTAACAACATTTTTCTATTCATAAGCCTTCAATTGTTTCCCACTGCACTTAAAATCTTCCTTTCAATCAGTGAAACCATAAAATAAATCTTTGAAACACCACTGTTGTGTTAGTGGTTTTCATCTATTGGAGAAAAAGGTGTTAAAACAAGGTTTTAGGCAGTTTGTAGCATTGTTAGATTTGTGCCCTTTAAATGAGGGCATACCTCTATTCTTGGCCCTCTACTTGTTAAATGAAGGAGGCCTTTATCACATTTCCAAACCCTCTGCTTGTTAAATGAAGGAGGTTTTCCACCAATGACCTAACCATCTGCTCATATTTGGAGGAGGTTTTACAATAAGTGACCCAACCCTTTGCTCATGTTTGGAGGAGGTTTTACAATAAGTGACCCAACCCTCTGCTCATGTTTGGAGAAGGTTTTACAGTCATTCAATCCTCTGCTCATGTTTGGAGGAGGTTTTCTCAGTCCTTCAACCCTCTTCTCATGCTTGGAGGAGGTTTTACACAGTGATGCCATTTCATCTGCTTTCAAGCAGAGTGATATTTCCTTTCACTACCTATTCATAGTTAAGAAAATAAAAGTGACAAATTGACAATATGCCATGAGGGGAAATTCTCTGAGATATGTAATCCTGCTGTTAAAATACCTTTATGCATATTTTAGATATCAGAAGCAACCTGACCAGTATCTACAGAGTATTACTTGTTATTCATAAGTCACTAACCTTTTGACTTTGTTTGCAGGAGCTCATTGAAATACCTCTCTGTCCAGTACTTGCATCCCAGGCTCAAAACCACATGAGAAGTAGCTGTCTTCTCATGTTAAGTTTAATAATGTCTTCTGCAACACTGGTACACTTCTGCTTTTGAAAATGACATTGAAACACTGTAAATCCACCTAATATTAGTTTTACCTATGGCATATGCACTGCTGACACATCAAGGTTTGTTAGTGGCACGACTTAAGGGTGTATCAAGCTTTATTTGCAGAATAGGAAGGTTATCTATGACTGGTTGATATTAGACAGAGGTTCTTTTGGCTTTAGGATATTTTGCCAAGGGAGAATCGCCTAAAGTGCCACTACCTAACTTAGGGGAGACTTTTTGGACAGATTTGGAGTATTCTCTTTGGAGCTGATGGACAAGTTTGTATGACTAAGACTAGATAGGGCTTGAAAATTAGGTTTTATCTCATCATGGGATGATTAAAGAGGTAAGAGGGAAAAATGTTTATGGGTGTTTTCTAGTTGACAAATTTGACAAATTTGAGATTAGCTGCTAGAAAATTTGGCTTTAAAAACTAGTCATCATCAACAGTTGAAAAATACTTATGACTAGCAGTGGCTCCATTTGGGGAGGGCAGCTCCTTTTTAGGAGGTGTCCAGAATTTCAGATATTGTTTCTTTGAAGACCAGTGCCCTTATCCATTGGCGTAAATTTCTTTCTTCCTTGATGCTATTTCTGAAAATTGATAGCATGATTAGCATCAAGACATTTCTACCTACCCCGCTACATTTCCTAACATTTTTTATTCTTTCGGATGCATTTGGACTAGCAACCCTTTGACATAATATTTTTGAAAAATGACACTATATAATTCTATACTTATATCTGCTGGGAGTTTAGATTAAGCTGATGAACTCCTTTGTCTCTCTACATATGCTGGATTGAATGTCAAGGTTAAGCTGTTTGACAAGATTTTATTCTCTAATCTAAAACATGAAATTGAAAAATGATCAAATCAGGATTAGGCAGTCTAATTTGTCATGTACTTGTGGCATGAAAGACAAGCTGCACACAAATATTATTTTGCATAAAATGAAATCTAGAAAATCAGGGCTAGGATACACATTTTTTTTTTCATCCCTGCTTTCCTCTTTGGTTCTGTTTTGAGCATGTGGAACCAGTATCTTTTCCTAATCTACTTTCTTTGATAAGTCAAGCTTACACAATGTTGACTATCTTTTCTCTCACTAACTTATCAGCAAATAGATTTAAAACATGTTCAGTTATGATTAGGCTAGATAACTGAACAAGACATTTGAGCACTAGTAGCGGCATTTAGACTTGCGCGCTTTCAGAATGACTATTTTTTGAACATGGGGCTTTCTTTCTATTTTTCAAACCGCCCTCTTTTTCTATTTTTCTATTGTTTTTGAATTTTTTGTTTTCTGATTTTTTCTTATTTTTCAAACAATGGTATATACAATGATTGAAAATGTTTTAACTCAGAAATCTTGGAAATGGTGAAACTTAAGCATCTTATCTTCATAAGGATCTCCTACCACTCTTGGTCCACTCAGCTCTTGAAAAGAAAAATTTGGAAAATTTTCTCTTTCAAGCATGACATAAGGATTCATGCATGAATCTCTGAACAACCCCGTATCTTCTCGTTGTACCTCTTTATACCTCTGATTTCCACTCCTTCCTTTGTTGTACATCTTTTTCAAATAATGCAGATATTCTTTGTCATTTTTGAAGTATATGATGACATCATCAAGGTATGTCAGAATGCAGAAATTCAAAACTGGAAACATGGCTTTTAGGAGCATGTTTTTGATATCCGATGGTTTTGCAATTCTGAGTTTGAAAATCGAACTACTTCCAGCATACATGAAAAATTCTTTGAGTTGTTTTCTTTGCAAAGGAATCAATTGGTGATACCCTGAAACATCATCTTGCAAGGACACATGATTAAAAGCACTTATCATTGTTATATCATGGTCTTGGGTAGGAAGGATAAAATTTCTGTCACAAGGGTGTATATTAGTATGTCTGAAATCAAAACAGATCCTATGACCAGCTGTTTTATCTTTGACTATTATTGTTTGGTCAAGATTTTTGTATTTTCTTTTGTCGAAGTTGTTTCTTGGAGTGATGGTAGTGTCATAGTGTTTCTCACTATTTTCTCTATATGAAGTAGTATTTTGAACAATATTGCAAATTCTAGCAGTTCTAACTCTTTGGTGGAGTGACAGAATGTTGGCTAGTTCAATCAACTTAGGCATATTTGGGTTGCAGTCATCATATCCTTTCCTAAGAAGTTTATCAGAAATTTTTTCTGCATCTTTAGTTGTTATGGCTACAGTCAAAGTTTCATTCGAAGGGGTAGAGTTATGAGATGGTAAATATTTAAGGTATGGTAAGAACATTAAGCTCCCTTGCCCCTGATTTCCAAAAAGGTTTGTGATATGTAGGTCTTCTAATGCCTCTGTTCTGAAAAAGTCTCCCGATGTTATTTCTAATGTTTTCCTATGGTTTGAGAAATTTGCTTGATGGTATATAATGTTGTGTACTTCTCACTCTATCTCTGTTTCAAGAGGAACAAACTCTCTTTCTTCAAGACATAGCTGCTCATGGTCATGATAATTTTGAGTGTCTAGTTCGTCATAGAGAACTTGGGGTAGCTGATGTGGTGGGTCTAAGTTTCTTTCAATTTCTCCCAACTGTTCCTCAATTTTTTCATTAGTGTGTAAAATGAAGGAATTCAAATCTAAATGCAAGGAGTACATCGAGATGTTATCTGGACTTTCTTGGCTGCTGATCATATATTTCATGTGTGATTCCCGATAGAGTATTCTAGTTTGGTCAAATACAGGAATAGTGGCATAGGGCATATCAAGTTGAATATTTCCCTGAAGCTTAGCTCCCCAAGATCTGGATAAAAGCATTCCATACTTGGGAGGGATGTCTGCTACCACTATGTCCATGATCAGGTGTTTTGCAGGTACTTGGACCAAACTGAAACAAAGATCTTTGATTAAGCCTAGACACTTGACTCTACTTGAATCAAAGGAATATAAGTCTTTATAGGGTCTTGTTATTTCTAGGCCTAGTATTTCCATCGCCACCTTTGGCATGAGATTATGCGAGGCCCCGGAGACTAGCATGGCATTATGCAGGATTTGGTCATGGATATTCAGACTGATGTAAAAGGGGAGAGTGGTTCCTTCTTGGAATTTCCCTTCTATTTTTGGACCAAACAATACTTCACGAGTGTCATCAGCTAGATTAAGGGTGTTTGCATCATTTCCTATTTTCAAGACCTTTAACACTTTGGATTTATAAGAGCTTTGGGCGATGAGTTCAGTGAGAGGCATGGTAATATTTATTTTGGCGATTTCTCCCTCAAAACTAAACAGTGCTTGTAGTTTAGATAGGTTTGATTCAGTTTTTTCAGCCATGATTTTCTCTATGTTCTTAATTTGTTGACTTTGGTTTGGGATTTTGTTCGACACAGCCATCTCGGGAATCTTGGTGGAGGTACTAGGACAATCTGAGCCAAGAACTATCTGAATAGCTTTATCTTTGCTTTGGTCAGTTTTCTTGACCACGATTTTGTTGCTATCCACAGCTCTTTTAAGGATGGTATCAAGTATTTTAGCAATGTCTGACCTACCTTTCTTGGAGTTTTCTTGGTTTTTTCTGCTTCTAAGGTCATACTGCCTGTGAGCTTCTATGATGGAATTTTGAAAATCTATAGCAGGGTCTTCGAGGTCCTCATAGTTGGTTTCATTTTGATTCAGGGAGAAGAAAGCTTGTTCTTCTTTTGTGAGGTAAACCTCACCCTCGTTATCAGAACCTATTAGGTTTAAATGACTTTCATTTATGGGATTTGTATCCCTCTCATCCTCATCAACATAATTTTCATTAAAGGGTGGCCTAATTTGTTGGTCATTTTCCCTTAGTTTGTTTTGAGGTTGTTCTCTCCTAGAGTTTTGGTTCTGGTTTCTATTTGGAGGGTTTGGCTGGTTGTCCCTAAGCAGTGTCTTTTCACTCATCTTTTCCCACATTTTCGCCATGGATCTAACCAAGTCATCTATTCTAGGATCTAAGGAAGGGGCTGAAGGGGATACCTCATCCTGGTATGTGAATTTCCTTTCTGATCTAGTCCTAGCTCTTTTTTCTGCTAAGTTGGCTTCTGCACTTATGGCCACTTTTTGCATTTCCTCTAAGGTAGGGGGGTCCTTGTCTCTTAGTTGATAAGTCATTTATGGGTCGAAGCCTTCAGGGAAATTTGCTAAGGCTAAGCCAAGTGGAGGTTTGAAGTGAGGTGGGAGGGTGTTATACACACAGTTGAACCTAGTGCAGTATTCTTGGACACTTTCCCCATTTTCCCATTTTAGATTGTTATATTTCGACAGGATTTGAATGGGGTTATTTCTGATTTCCCACTTATTTATGAAGGTTTGGTAGAGTTCTGGGAGATCATGGATGTTGTTCGGAGTTAAGCTCTTAAACCATTTTTTTGTTTCTCTGCCCAGGCTCTGGGCAAATATCCTCATTCTGATGGTCTCGTCTTCTATTTCCATGTATTCAAAGGCATCGCTAATTCTATCTACATGTTTTTGAGCGATAGTAGCCTCAAATCCGGTAAAGTATGGGATATTGGATTGATAGTCATTTTGTAAAGAAGCCAAAGGGTGTGGAAACACCAAAGGTGCATACCAGGCTGCCATGGCGGGAGCTAATGGATGATGTACAAAATGAGGGCTTGTAGGATGAGCTGAGGTGATTTGAACAGTAGTGGTTTGGATGGGTGTGGCAGATGTACTCGGGCTAGTGATCTGATTTTGAGCAGATCTGGGGAGGTAGGAGCCAAAGTGATGGAGAAGCTGGAAGTCGGGAGGTGTAGTAGGTGAGGCTTCTCTACTAGGACTCTGTGGCAGATCTAGGGGTTCAAGAACGTCAAAGTTTACCTTACTTTGTGACTTGCTTCTAAAAAGGTTTTTTGTTGATTTTAAGTCAAATGGGGAATCCTGCAAGGATGTGAGGTGTTCAGGTACTAATCTTGCTTTATGGATGGACCTATCGGTAGTTAAGTTGCCAGTTTCGGAAGCTTTCCACAGAATCTTCTCTAGGTCATCTACTATGATAGGGGGATTTGGGTCCGAATGAGATCTGGTGTTGATTCTTTGTGAAGCAAGATTTCGAATTCAGAGTGTAGAGAGGGTGGTATTTGTGATTTTTTTGGATGGATGGCCTCTCTAGGGGTTTTTGCTAAATGTCAAGTATGGTCAAAACAAAAATTAGGGCTAGTGGAGTCGCCAGGTGGATTTCTTTGAGAACTATGGTCCACCACTAAAACTATCAAAGATGCTTTCGGGAAAAAGTCTTCTAGAAAAATTTGAGATGAAGACTTGCAAGGAAGAGTGATTCACTTGGTTTGAACAGTTTGCTAGGCTGTCTGGACAAGCTAATGGTTCCATTTGCAAGAGTATTTCTATTTATCTCCTATGTTTAGGTGAAGCTTTCTAAATCGCTAAGTTATACTTAGTTTTTCACTGATCACAGAGTTTTCACCATGAGTTTTAAGTTTTGGAAAGGATGAGTCAACAGAAAAAGTATGGTTTATGATTTTTTTTGGTTTTTTATGGAGTTTTTAGGCCTACTGGTCGTTTTTGTCGAGATGTAGCTATGGTCCACCACCAATAACTAGGGAAAAGCCAATCTGGGAATGTTTTGGGGTTTTCTAAGTTTTTATGTAACCTATGAGGTTTGGAAGAGTTTCCTATAACTGAATCATCATTTTGCTAAGATGGTGAAAAAGCTAGCTTCTACTCTTCAAACAACACTTAAGTTTTCTTTGTTTGATTGAGACTTCAAGAGTTACTAAGGAGTACGTAGATTGTCACTAACTCGGAAGGTCCCGCCGTGATCGCCATTACGATAGGGAGCGGTGGGATAAGTCAATCAGATAGTATTCTTAAGGCTACAGGAATGTTTAGGGAATCTAAGTTTGTTTATCACTCAGAGTCCCACTGTGATCGCCATTATGTTAGTGTGGTGATGAGGTGGCTCAGTAGTATTCTAAATTTTAGCAAAGTAGTAAGGCCTACTGGAGGCTAGTGGATTCGCCAGGTGGATTTTCAATTGTTTTGAGAGTATATGTGTATGGTCCACCACCAATATTGATAAACACCAATCTAGAGATATTTTGGGGTTTTTTGAGTTCCTATATGTAGCCCTGAGGTTTGGAAAAGTTTCCTATAGCTAAATCATCATTTTCCTAAGATGGTGAAGGAGATAGTTTCTACAATTCAGACAATACCTAATTTTTCTAATTTTGACTGAGATTTTGAGAGATCCTAAGGGATACCAAGGATTTTTTGACTCAAGGTCCCACCGTGATCGCCATTATGTTAGGGTCCCGTGATTTGGCTGATTGGCAAGCCAAATGACAGTGTAACATCAAACCAGTCTTTGGAGCCCAAGGACCTAGCCTTCTTGGACTCAGAGAGGGCTCTCTCTATTTGTGTAAGGGATATCTATGTGTTTGCTTATTGTGTTCTTAATTTTAGGCTAGTTATGAAGTAGGTTTTTGGTTTTGGTTTTTAGGTTTGTGAGGGATGAACTGATCAAAGACTAAGATAGGTAAAAATATGTCAGATCAACTGGGCTATGGGGTCGAAAAGGTCAAGAAAGATTTCAAATGGTGATACAAGGTTGTTGAAGGGCCGATTTGAGCGAGGTAGAATGGATCTTTGGGTAAAATGGAGTGAGATGGACATTAAACTTGTGAAGAATAAAGGATTTCAAACATAAATAGTTTAATAGATGACATAAACATGGTAGGGCTAACCATTAATCATGAGAAATGTAACTATAAACTGATCGATGCATAGAAATAAACATTCAAATCATGCATAGAGATATATGACTCTCTAACTTTAGGAAATGGCTATCAGACTTTGGGGAAATACATTTAAGACAAAAAAACAACTCAAATCACTATGAGGAAATGCCTAAGAATATTATTTCAAGCTATTGGGCACTTTGAAGCAAGATTGCATAGTTTTAAGCAAAGGGCAAGATCAGTACAAGACCTCCTTGGTTCAACAAATGACAATCTAACAATCAAACAGAGGTTTTAGAGGTGGAGTTATGACTAGCCATGAGTAAGCAGGGCATACCGTGAATCTTACTTAGCATGCATAAAACCATAAATGAAACAAGCAAACAAATTCTTCAATTATCAAAGAGCAATCAAGGATTCTTTGATATGACTAAGAAGGAAGAAAACATAGAAGCTTTAAAGAAACGGGAAATTTGACGTGCCTCCAAGTGCATGTCTCAAATCTATTCTCTACTACCTTATAGCAAGCAAGAACATGGAATTATGAATGAAAACTAACAGAGAGGGACACTATACCATTTTACCAAGTCAAGGAATCCAACAACAGACCTCCTTCATCATCCAAAAACATTCAAGAAACTATCCAATGCATGAGACAAGTGTTTCTTCCAAGCTTGTATAACCATATATTGCTTCTATTCATCAAGTTTAGCCTCATTTACAATGAAAGCCTTTGTAATATAGAGGCCAAAGTGAGGAAAACCTCCTACTTCAACTTGCAATCTCATTGGCCTATCCAAAATATCTGATTTTGTCCTTGAGGGATTGCAAAGCCCAAGGCACTAAATATCTAATAAAATATCTCAAAAATGATAAAAAAGGAAAATAAATTGACTTTTCCTAACTAACCATGCCCAAAAATAGCTAAATGCACATGAGGAAAATTCAATTTTGAAAAGTACATTTTTCACAAAAATACTTAAGAAATACATCAGCAGAAAGTCCTCTGTCTTGTGGACAACTTTTGGATGCCTTATCGATGTCGAAACGAGGCCCGTGACGTCTCGTTGGAAAGCTCTTAATGTATGTTTTCTTAAAATTCTTAGTTTCCTTCAAAATGATCATTGTAAGTTCATCAAAAGCTGACCTATGTGTAAAAACCCAAAAAATAGACCTTGATGATAAATGGGGCAGAGTGTGGAAAAAGTGAGTGTTTTTCTCCATTTTGGGGGAGAAAATCATCTTCAATTGATCCAAAAATCGCTGAGTATATTCCCCTGAAATTATGGCATCCAATGATACCATTTTCATGCTTTTAGGATTCCCCAAACAGAAATTGCAATGCCCATGAGTTTTAACCAAAAACCCAAGAAATGACAAAAAACCAAAACTTGTTGAATTTCGCCCAAATTTGGCGAGCATGACCCTCAAGGGTTTTTAGAAACATGCTGTGAAGCTGAGGCAAAAATTTGGAGCTTTGAGGTGTCTTTCTTCAATTTTTGTGCCAGACGCCTCCTTTGAACATCCTTGAGTTTCTCCTGTGTGGCCTTCAATTTTCGTCGGGTGAACTGATTGAGCTTCTTATAGTGCCCAGTCATCCTCCTTTGAAGGTCCAAATCTCTATTGGCCTTCTCCAAATTCTTTTCCAAGTGATCATTCACCCTCTCGAGCCATGCTTCTCGATTGTTTTCTATCTCTTGGGTGAACAAAGTAGTGAGAGGAATAGATTGGAGAAGGGCAGCTTCTTCTTCTTTTTGTTTCTCTTCTTCACTGTGAACTTTTTCACTTTGCTGCCCTTCTTCTCCTTGTTGTTCTTCCTCTTCATCATGTTGTTGTTTATCATGTTCTTCTTCCCCTTGCTACTCTGTTTCATCATGCTACTTTTCATCTTGCTCTTCCTCCCCTTGCTCATGCTCTTCTTGCTCATCATGTTCTTCTTCTTGTTCAATGGGAAATTTGAGTTTCTTGGGAATCAACTTGATTGAAGAAAGCAAAGGATGGGTAGTGGAAGGTGAAGGAGATGTATGGAATGAAGGAACAGTGGCGAAATATGGATGTGCAATGAAAGTATCCCAAGAGATTTCCTTCTTCTCAAGCTGATGAAGAATGATAACCTTGATGAGGGAATGATGGAAAAGGCAAGATGACTGCTGAGAAGGAGGTTTTTTCTGAAAAGTGGAGGAAATTTTCTCAATACTTCTATGGAGGAAGAAAGGGAGATTTAACATTTTTTCTCTTATGAAATGCATGAGCAACCGAACATGGTAGGCATAGACCCGGGAGAATATTCCCTCACAAGTGAAGTATTTCATGATTATCTTCATGAGGGGATCATAAATATTCAACAGATATGAGAAGGGAAAGATGGATGGACATGTATCTCTATGCTCAGGCTTCAAAAAAGGTTTTTACTGTTCTGAGTCTAGGTGGCTTTGTTTAAACCACTTCTCTCCGACATAAGGGATTTTGGTGGACTTGGAAATGGACCTAGGAGAGAACTTGAAATCCAAGCCTGCCAGCTGAAAGTGTTTCCCTTGAAATCTCAAAGCACAAAGATGTGTCAAAGGGGAATATATTTTCACCTCCTGCACCCTTTGACAAAACTTTAGACATCCAACCTCATGAAAGTTAAATAGGATTGATGGATGAGCATTTACCTCTTCAGTTGAAACAGGCTCAAACCTCCTGTGAAGGCCACTTCTACTGTCTTGCCTAGGAGGCATTTTGTTTTGAATATTCTTTGCTGACTGAATTTTTTTTTTTGTCTCAAATGGTCCTTGAAATGGCTTCTCAAGAACACCTTTGTCCTCCTTATAAGTCATTGTTTGTCCTCTTTGATGCCAATCAACAAGTATTTGTTAAATAAAATAAAATCAACTTATCACTGTGCTTGGACAGAGTCTTGGAAAGAGGTGTTTGTGGTTTTTTGTTTGAACAAGGATCTTTTTTGTTTTGACAGAAACAAAACACCCTTCCCCCAAACAATACTCTTCTGTTGTTCACTGGTTTCTATACAAAAGTAGACAAAACACCCTTGCGCTATCTTTTAAAAATATTTCAACACACTCTGTTTTTTTAATTATGGAGGCTGCACTAGGTTTCACTGTTTCATCATGCAGAGAGGACTCTTTATAATGACAAGCTTTTACCTTATAAACACTGTTTTTACCTTTGAAACTTCAAACAAATTCTGCTCTTGTTTTACCTGTGGGCTATCACTGTTCTTAAAGGAAGTTAGGGTCCTTTAAGATTGTTTAAAACGTCCACCTAACACTGTAATGGTGTTTGACAATCACAGCAAGAAAAACCTTTGAGTTTGCTCAAAAACCCTGCCCTCTAATCACTGTCTCTCTCTTATGCTCTTTATATGAGAAACTTCCTTTTTAAAGCCACTGTCAAGCTACTGTCCAAATTGATTTGAGACCTCCTAAGCATAGGAAATTTTTTCTCCAGTTTTTACAAAACTCAGTCTCATATACCATTGTCTATCTCATGTTTTTAAATGATGAAATGGTTTTTAAAAGCACTATTCCTCCTTAGGGAAAAACATGGCAAACACCCCTTTCAAATTTTGAATTTTTCCAAGAGGGACTGGAGAATACCTTGAAGATTTTTTACGGGCCTCTGTTGATCATTAGGCAGCTCCAAAGAAGATTGTTTGAGGGCCCTTGAGTGAGCGGCACGTTCACAGGAAAGTGCGATGTGTAGTGTAAACGGTTTGGTCAGCCTTCGGGCAGTGGTTGAACACGTGCATAGGCATGTCGCGTGCTTCTACAGGTGCATCGCGCATCAATAGAAACTTAGTGCAAGTGCACTCACAGGTGCGCTGCGCAGGCTTGAAGCCTCAAACTTTTGAAAATCTTCCCAAAATCTCTTGATTTCTCCAGTGAATAGCTAAAGAAATTTGTTTCATGGTTTTGAAAATGCATAATGGGATGTTTCAATGGTCTCTTCACCTCTTATATGAAATAAAAATCAAACGTCCTCATATTATGCTTTTAGAGGGTTTATGTGTTTGAAAAGGCCTTTTGTTTTGTCAAAACATGAAACACTATCTTTGCAATTTTATCATTTTTTAAAACATTATAAAGACTCATCTTCGATCAAGTAATTTGACAAGATGTTGTGGTCGACCTTTGAATGACACCATAGTGATGGCTCTCATTGAAGTAAAAGTGGCTTCTTTAAGAAACAACAAACCCCTCCTACTGCCTTTTCATTGTTTCTCATTAAAGAAGAAACTCTGTCACTTTTTGCCTATTTCTGACCCTTAAAGAAAAAAACTTGCTCAAAGACATATCAATGATTTGTGAGGCATCCTTTGCCATATCTTGGAAGGAGATAAATCACCACTCTAAAACTTACTTTGACAATTTATGCTCTCTTGGTGTTTTGATGATAATCATGCCCACGGTGAAGTTGATCAAACTGTCAGGTGCCCTTTGAGATTTTCTCTTGACTGTGGGTGAAGAACCTCATTTGCATCCACCCATGGCTTTACCTATATCTGTTCATCAAGGAAAAAGGGCTTTAGATACCCTCAATGCAATCATATGGAACAAATGGGCTTTTTCACATGTTTCACAGAAGGTCTTGGACTGTGATAGTGATATGTCTTGATTATTTGAATATTGTTTTGAATTTGAGGCATCTTGTCATATCCTTTTCTTCACATTGATGAACCTGTCCAAGATTTGTTCACTTTAGCTTCATATTACCTTTGAAGGAGATCTCTGATAGAATAAAAACCAAACCTCTTTGAGTATCATAATATCACTGCTTGGCCATATGCTTAACAACTTTTTTCTATTCATAAGCCTTCAATTGTTTCCCACTGCACTTAAAATCCTCCTTTCAATCAGTGAAACCATAAAATCAATATTTGAAACACCACTGCTATGTTAGTGGTTTTCATCTATTGGAGAAAAAGGTGTTAAAACAAGTTTTTAGGCAGTTTGCAGCATTGTTAGCTTTGTGCCCTTTAAATGAGGGCATACCTCTGTTCCTGGCCCTCTGCTTGTGAAATGAAGGAGGCCTTTATCACATTGCCAAACCCTCTGCTTGTTAAATGAAGGAGGTTTTCCACCAATGACCTAACCATCTGCTCATATTTGGAGGAGGTCTTATAATAAGTGACCCAACCCTTTGCTCATGTTTGGAGGAGGTTTTCTCAGTCCTTCAACCCTCTGCTCATGCTTGGAGGAGGTTTTACACAGTGATGCCATTTCATCTGCTTTCAAGCAGTGTCATCTTTCCTTTCACTGGCTATTCATAGTTAAGCAAATAAAAGTGACAAATTGACAATATGCCATGAGGGGAAATTATCTGAGATATGTAATCCTACTGTTAAAATACCTTTATGCATATTTTAGACATTAGAAGCAACCTGACCAGTACCTACATAGTATTACTCGTTATGCATAAGTCACTAATATTTTGACTGTGTTTGCAGGAGCTCATTGAAATACCTCTCTGTCCAGTACTTGCATCCCAGGCTCAAAACCACATGAGAAGCAGTTGTCTTCTCATGTTAATTTTAATAATGTCTTCTGGAACATTGGTACACTTCTACTTTTGAAAAATACATTGAAACATTGTAAATCCACCTAATATTAGTTTGACCTGTGGCATATGCACTACTGAGACATCAAGGTTTGTTAGTGGCATGACTTAATGGTGTATCAAGCTTTATTTACAGAATAGGAAGGTTATCTATGACTGGTTGATATTAGATAGAGGTTCTTTTGGCTTTAGGATAGTTTTCCAAGGGAGGATCGCCTAAAGCGCCACTACCTAACTTAGGGGAGACTTTTTGGACAGATTTGGAGTATTCTCTTTGGAGCTGATGGACAAGTTTGTATGACTGAGACTAGATAGGGCTTGACAATTAGGTTTTATCTCATCATGGGCTGATTGAAGAGGTAAGAGGGAAAAATGTTTATGGGTGTTTTCTAGCTGACAAATTTGACAAATTTGAGATCAGCTGCTAGAAAATTTGGCTTTAAAAAGTAGTCATCATCAACAGTTGAAAAATACTGATGACTAACATATACACATCATGATGATCACCAACATGTAAATTAAGTACAACTGCAACATGAACATAAAATACATGGACCATATCTATATATATATATATATATATAATGTCAAAAATGTACAACTGTAATATAACTTTCATATACCAGCTGGTGGTGCATCATCAATATCAGTACTAGTCGAGGCCTTCTTTGTCAATGGTGCAGCCTCGCAAGCTCAGATACATGTTGATCATCACATGCCTGTTGATCTGGTACTGGTGCCTCATGCTGATCAAGATCAACTATCGGCTGCTCATCGTGATGACTCGACATGGTCGATGTTCCATCCTGGTCATGATCATGAGTGATGTTGGATGTTGAATCGACATGGCTGAGGGTCCAACCTACTCTCCATGATGACTATTGGTCGATGTTGCAAGCTGCTCATCTGGCATGGCACGAGGTGAATGATGATCACTCCCCTGATCATGATCATCAGATGATGCGTCGTTGCTCACAGACTTTCGATCACGTGTTGCATCTTGACCATGCCTATAATGTGCAAGGGCCTTCCTCAATTGTGTAACAAAGGTCGTAGCTCCTACGACATGCCGCATTAGGTTGTAATGTCACGTGGCATGCCTCTCCACATATGTACTAGCCTAAGATTGGCCTGTATGTCTCTCATAGTAGTGAGCCTGATTCTTACCTCAATAAACAATGCACAGAGTTGGTCACCCAACTCCATCCTCAATCTACTATCAAGCCTGTCGTGCCTAGAAAAAGGCGGTACCGCCACACCAGTAGGAACAGGTTTGTCTGCATCGGCCTCATGATCCTCAGCATATGCCATATCTTAATCATCATCAAGATCCACACTTGGATCATTTGGTGGCGTTGGCATGTCATCACCATCAAAAGACCCAATGTCTGCAAAATATACAAAAGTACACAACAATAATTAGACAATTTCACTAAATTTTTTAATAAAAACAAGTTAAATAACATGTTAGAATAAATTTAAAAAAAACATTAATATTACCTCTATCATCTGACGACTCATCATCTATGAAGAGGATGTCGGCACACCCTCGTCAATCCAAACCAGCGTAAGGACAGGGGACCATAACAAAGTGATGTTCATCAACACTGGCTAGAAACTCCAGTGCAACATGCGATATCCTCACGAAAAACTTAGTCTCGCCTCTCTTGGGCATCATCTGTCCTCACATGTGCATCTGTGGATCTAGCATCAGCCTACGAGGTTGTCGAACAAATGTAGGCCTTGTTTCTGGAAACCTCTCAAAAAATAAAGAAAATAGCTCTGAAGAAAAAGGGAATTTGACCCTCCCTTGTGCATGAGCACAACATCTATCTAAGGCTGTACATAACTGCCATAAAAAAATGGCAGACCAACTGACAAGTCGTCGCTCATGTACTAAAGAATCAACATAATATAGAAGCGGGCAAATAATGTGTTTGCCGTCGATGATGTTGTGTGAAATGGTCGAAATCAGAAGTGAGAGGCACTTCACCTCCTCACTACCAAATGCAGCAATATGTAACTGCCCTCCAGAGACATGAAAATATGAAGGAGACAATATGTCTGTGCTAATGTATCTCTGGGAGTACACCAACTGACTCCTTGTTGTAGCCAATTGGAACCTCTGGGAACGATGGAAAATCCACCCCTCTCCTCAATAGTCCTGTAATGAAATAGATGTCCTCCTCAGTGGGTGTGTGCCACTGGTTAGGACCAACCCGGAAAACCTGTAGGTGGGCATTCCACCTGCGGATAAGATGTTGCAAAAAAAAACCATGGCCCTTTAGGGAAGTATCCTCCTCATAGAACTTGAGGAGGCCTACCTACCTTAGGAGCCCCTGGGTAGCTATTATAATAGGGTGAGGTTACACATCTCTCTCCCTCTCTCATGCCTCCCACAGGAAAACCATGTTATACTGGTCCACCTGTTGTTGTTATTGTTCCCTCTCTTTTCTCCTTCACGTCTCTGAATTATTGATATATTAAATACATTTTTTTTATTAAATGAGACATGTATTTAGGAATATACATATATAATTTATTTTTTAAATAAAATAAAAAAACAGTCGGTGTGCCAGAAAAAACAAACATGCACCAGTAACAGTGCGTCTTTTATTGTCGTGCACCGGAGGCAGTGCACCTGCAAATTTTAAGCACACCACCGTCCTGGAATTGTTCCAAAGTCAACGGTGCAGTGGTAAAATAGCCCACGCCATTGACTATGGGCTAGTGTCAGGAGGGCAGTGCACTGACCAAACTATACGCCCCGGGGCGTATAGTTTGGTCAGCGCGCCACCCTTTTGACATTAGTACATATTCAATGGTACGGTATTTTACCAAGCCACACCATTGACTAAGTTGAAATGCCAGAATGCGGTGAACTGACAAAATTACCCGCCCCAGGGTAGATATTTATGTCAACGCACTTCATTCCTGTTATTTGACAGGGTCAATGGTGGGGCCGGGTAATTGACCGCACCGCAATTTTTTTAAATTTAAAAAACTCTCGGTGTGCATTTCGGAACTGGTGCGGATACTGTTAACACTGGTGGCGGTGCGACCTGTAAATTTACAGGTAGCACCGCAAATCAGTTTGAGCCAAACACCCCGAGCGCACTGCGCGAGAATTTTTTATTTTTTTTAAGGTTAATTTTAATCTAATTTACAATTCTAATATGCTAAAAGGCTTAATTATAGGAAAACAATAAAAATACATGTACATTTTTCCATCGAGGAGGCATATTCGTTGTAGAATTTGCAAAACTAAATTTTCCAACTGTTTTTCAAAATACATAATGGATATGGTGGGAAATACACAACAGGAGCGCGTGCAATGGGAGCACAAATGTCAGGCGTGCAATGGGAGCACTGATGTCACGGTGCCTCATACAAGGAAAAGTTGCACCAGTGCTTCAGATATTTGGAGCACTGAAAAGTGAAAAATGCAGTTTTTTGGCCATAATTTTTTTTTATTTAACCTCGTTTTTGTGCACGGGTTTTTATAGGCGCACCAGTGCAGTTTCTTAAGACCGCGTCGTGCTGTTTTAGTTTTGGCACGTGGTTTTAGGATGCATCGGTGCGCTATAGTAATAAGACGTACCGATCGGGTTTGTATGGAGCACATGGTATCCTGGTGTGCCAATGTTTTTTGTGCACCTGTGCTTTCTCTAGTGTAACGCACTAGTGCAGTTTAGGATGATAAGCGCACCGGATGAAAAACATCTGCAAAAACCTCCACCCGCCAACCTTCTCTAGTAACCTCTGCTAAAAATGGATGTCTGGGTTATTTTTATAAGGTGTTCCTCAAAAATATCTGCTAGAGGGTATTTTCCTTGTAGTGTTGGCTAATGGGTTGAGGAGGCTTGGAGGTGTGTGATCCTTACCTCTTGTTAAGTCAAGTATCTCATCCAAGCTGGATTATGATGCAGGTGTTCTACCACATAACTATTCAGGGTCATCGATGGGAAGATCAGTAGGAAATATGATGGGTTGGGATTACCCCATGTGATTTCGAGTTGAGAGTGAGCTCCCCGATGTGAAATAACCCTATATGATTCTGGTTTGAGAGTTAGCTCCCCCATGTGACACCAGGGTTGAGATGATCTCCTCTACATGGATAGGTATCCTATTTCCTAGACATGGGATTGTAGAGGTATAGCTCCCCCATGAGATTTCAGGAAATGCACTCCCCGATAGGTGCTCCCTGTTGATATGCTCTCTATTGATGATATTCTGGGTAGTAGCTCGATGGAAAAGACTCTATAATGACAGCCTGAGGAATGAAGGTTGGTATCCCAAGCTCCCCTCTAGTGACAAATTCTTCTTCTATATCCAAGAATGTTCAGTATACAAGCAGAAACAATCAAGAGATAAACATAAATAAGCATGAAGAGTACATTAATGATTTGTAATGAGAAAGGTTCAAAACATTATGGCTACATGATAAATATGTTCAGTGACGATACATGATGATGCATGAATATCATAATGACATATTGATTGATGAACATGTTTCAACAAATTGTGTTGAGCTGTGATGACTCCATGATACAAATAACTACAAGCAGAGATTGCAAAGTGGAATTCTTCCTAGTTGAGAGCGAGTGTTAATTTTTTGCAACTAAGGTCAAATTCCACATTGGACAGCTCAGATGACTAAGATAATAATTTAATTAGATTCCTCCTTTCGAGAGGATATAAATTTACCTATAGATCGCCCCAATCGGTTAAGCATAAGTTAAGCTATGAATTAATTTAATATTTTATGGGTTGGCCTAATCACATGTTCATCCAATCAAAGCCCCAAGCAGTCACTCACAACTTTATAAATAGAGGCGACCTCAAGCTCATTTGCACACTTGATCAAGCGATCTATGTTTTGCATCCATCAATTTATTTTGTCTATATTTATCTCTTTTCTCACATAGGTACGTTAAAAGGAGTTCACGAAGTGGCACGCAGTGGATCAGGGTCAAAGTATGGTCCACATTCCACACATAGGTATATTGAAGCAAAGTTGCGGGCAGGTAAGGCCTTGGTAGTGGCCCTAATGAAGCAAACTTGTGGGTAGGATGTGTTGTGCCTGTGGCCAAGGTGTTAAGGCTGCGACCAAAGCCCTGAGGTCAAATCAGGATGTACTAAAGCTCAACCGTGGACCTAGGTTGTTGTGGTAGTGTCTTAGAGCCCCAGAGCCACGAGTTGAGTGTGTTAAAGCCATGGATCAGAGCATTACTAGGTAGATCGGATTTGTATCACCTTTAGTTGATTGCGCAGTGCTTCCAGACTTTAGTCGTTTAGTCATAACTGCATCAAAGCATCATTGATAGACTCGTGGATTCATATCTAGGACTTTAGAGTTGATATCACGTGGTGATATTTCAAATCCAAGTTTTGGTATTTAGATTTGTAGGTCTGTATATCAGATCTAGTTGCTTCTGCAGTAGATGTGTCTTCAATCCTATTTTAGTATCAGTCATCACTACTACATATGGGGATGTTTTAAGACAATATTTAAGACAATTTTATAGTGATTTGACTTAATTAGAGACAAAAATAAAATTTTGTATCGTCTTAGATATTGTCTTTAAGCAGGTGTCTCAAATTTAGTGTCTCAAACAATTGTCTCAAAATTAGTGTCTCAAACAATTGTCTCTATAAAGACAATATAGAACACATATTATTATTGTCTCTATAAATACATAGGCGTTATTGTCTTTTAAGAGACAATTTCATTTGTCTCTCTAGAGACAATTTCATTTGTCTACAATTTGTCTCTGTAGAGACACTTTCATTTTTGTCTTTGTAGAGACAATAACATTTGTATCTTTATGGACAACAGCTGAGATCAAAAATGTATTGTCTCTATAGAGACTATATGTCCATAATTCAAACTATTGTCTCTCTAGAGACGATATGAAAAAATATTTTAAAAAAATAAACAAATCATTTTAAATGTTTTTTTAAGGTGGTTTCAACATTTCAAGTTCCCAAATAGTGATTTTAATTACCTTAAAACTCTCTTTTTTTTATGGAAAGAAAGAATAAATTCCATTTTTTTAAAGCTAATAGCAGTCATTTTAAATCTAATTGAATAAACAATTTCCCAAAACTTAACAATTCTAGAAAGCAACCTTGAAAATAATAAGGCATCACACTTATATTCGCTGAATATAAATTCATGTTAGTGAATTTGAACATGCAAGATCCTCATTTGGAACTTCATTTCATGACTATTATGAGGTAAAAGAAAAATGTACAATATTTCTCCATCTTACAAGAGAGTTTAACCTCTGACATATAAATCGAAAAGGTTGAATCACATTAAATGCTGGAAAAATAAATTCATATCCAGTGGTTAGCTCCACCATTTCAACACCTTTGTATAATTGGAATTGGCTTCCTTGATAACAAAAATTAGAAAAAATGTATATGCATTCGAATGTACAATTGATTGCCAAATTTACACTTAATTTCAGTGTTGTCATAACACAGATCTGTGTTAAATATCAGCCTCAAATCAGTTAAATATCAAAGATCGGAACTAGCAGCTCCCAAATTTCCACCATAGAGTTTTGCTGCAAATGAAAGCCTACAACTCCTTAAAAATATATTTATAAGGAAATAAAGTAAAACAAGAGTAGTTTCATAACTCGCTCCAATTCCTGTTGCTGCTATGGATTATGTGTGATAATGCTTCCATGTTGACTGTTATCTTAAACATTGTCTTAAAACACCACCACATGTAATAGTGACAATTTCGAGGGAGGTATTGAATTATTAATCCCAATGGCTGCCTGTTGCAATTCACCGGAATTGATTTTTCCAGTAAACTGTCTACATAAGCATCCATGACAGCCCAAACTCCTGCATCAATCTGCTGGCAGAACCTTAAGAAATAGAATTCTCTAACTGGACCAACCGATGAGAGAACATGGCACAGCTCCATATTCATATGTTATGACATGGCATTCAATATTTCTAATGAGTTTCAATATTTTGATAAAGAAATTAGTATAATTCGCTTCACAAATATAAAAACAATCCTAGAGACTATTACTAAGCTTTAGAAAATTAAAAAAAATATAACACACCTGTTAGAGTTGGCCGTTCATGGTACCCCCTACACCATCGCATAAGAACTCCAAGTTAGTGGCTCTAGAGACAACTAATGAGAACATTTCGGAACAATGGTTCTGAATTGTATATGAAAGTTCAGTTAGTTAGTTCAACAGTGTGTACAGTAGCAGTAGTTAGAAATTACCAATGAAGTAGGCAAGAAGATGAAATGGTGGTTGTTTGCTTACATACCAAATTCATAAATATCTCATAGATCATAACTGGAAACAATCAGATCACAATACTTTAGAAACACATAAGAATTTAAAGTCCCTACATTTTCCCATAGGATTTGAATATTTACTTTTACAAGTTAACCATGATTCAAACAGTTAGAATTTCACATCTATCCCATTACATAAAGTATCTCTAGAGTGTGGTCAAAGGCCAGAGGAATTATAGAAAGTATATATCTCATAACGCACTATGCAGCTTTGACTCCAGTACTAAAATCCAGCATAATTAGGATAATATTTGAATATTTTATTGGTCAAGAATGATAGACATGTTGTGCAGTCATGAGTAGGATATATTAGGTGACTGTAGGTGACACTGTTTGTTGGGATGAGGAGAATGTAGGAATCAAGTCGTGGCTAATGATGATAGAATAGCCACCATGTGCTGAAGGAAGGGGTCTTCCCATTCCCTTTGCTTAGAAGGTATCGTTATTAAAAATAAAAATAAAAAATATTTAATTATATTTGAAAATAATAATGATAATAATCCCAAAAAAAGAGATATAAAAAAAAGGAGTTTATTTTTTTTATATTTATTTTTTTAATGTGATTGAATTCACATACATTTTTTTTTAATGACTTTGAAGAACCTTTAAGTCAAGCAGGGTATGAGATCAGGATATAAGATCAAAAGGATAAGCTCATTTTAAACAAGAAGAATGATCCAGCAACAGTGTTTCTCATTCAACAAGTGTTTGGTAACAACATTCCTCGCAAGATTACAACAACAACCAAGTCCAAATAAACTTGGAATTTTTTGGATATGGCATATAGTGAAAGGGGGAGCAACATTGATCCACAGTGTATTGAAGTTGTTGTGATGGGAGAACTAAAATATTTTGATATCATAAATTAATTGCAGAAGCTATGAAAGAGTCTGCATAAGGAAAGGAAGATATACAAGACAAGGAGACTACAATTGTCCTAAACAATATAGTTGAAGAAATTTTAGAAGAAAAAATTGATTTTGTACAATATTCAGTGCATGAACATCTTTAAAAAGTGAATTTTAGTGTATAGATACACATGTCAAGGATGAAATTAAAATTTCCTTTGCAACAACAACAACAGGTGAGTAGAATCTTGTACTAAAAGTTGAATTTGATTATGATCCAAAATCAACATTTCTTGAGGAGGCTTACAAGGTCAAAGTATGTTGAAGTTTAAAGTGAATATTGAAAATCTATCATAACTACAACAAAAGATGGAACAAAGTAACGAAGGAAACCGTAAGAGTTATTGAAGCTTTTGCGACAATGGAAGAAGATATGAAAGAAAATGAAAACTTGCAGAGGTTGAAAAATATGTTCAATTAATAGTAATTGAAGTGCATGCATATGCAGAAGAAGAATTAGATAAAGAAAACAAAGAAATATTGAAGATCAAAATCATAGTGAATTTTAAGTTGAAGAAGAAGAAAAAGTATATAGAATATAAAGCTTGGAGAAAAAGGAAGAAAAATCCTATACAACATAGAGTTGGGGACAACCTGTACCAACTTGTAGAAGTAAAATCAACATTTTAATTGATCTCAAGTGTCGAAGGCCTAGCTAAGACTTAGACCAACAAGAAATCATGGTCTTAATTAAGGGGAAGTGTTGGAATGTGTTAATTCCTCCTAGCTATCATATAGTTTCTAGAAGAGTGTAAAATTAGGAAGAGTTAGTCATCTATGTGTGAGCTAATATTATCATATTTATTATTAGCATTGTAATGGTATTAAGGGGGGGGGTGTTGGAATGTGTTAATTACTCATGGTTATCATTTATTTTCTAGAAGAGTGTAAAGTTAGGAACAGTTAGTCATGTATGTGTGAGCTAATATAATTTGCATATCTATTATTAGAATTCTAAAGATATTTCTATAGGATTCTCCATAATAGTTTTGAGTCTAATTAATCAATGTATCCCGAATCAGTTCAATGAATTTGAATTAAAGAGATTCATCTCTATTACTGGAGAAGTTGCTATATACACTTTCTTTTTCTAATATATTTTGACAGACTGCAGGATTTCTATATTTTTCTTCAATTTTGTGGTATCCAAACTATGCCTTGTAGGAACTGGAAAAGATGGATTTTACTGACATAAACAAAGATGTAATATTCTTTTAGCAATATTTGTGTTCACTATTTTTGTTTGAGAATTTCTTTAGAAAATGAAGGATGACATAATAGAAAAGATAACAAATCTGTGATATATGTACTATCTTATCTTTTCTTCTTGAAAAAAATCAACCCTTTTCCAAAATGAATGTATGAAACTGTTTAGTTTTAATGAATGTATGAAACTGTTAAATTCCAAAAATTCCCTTCAATATTAATATTTAAAATGTAAATTATGTTTAAACGGTAGTGTATACAAACCTCAATTCTTAATCTCACGTTCTCAACCTGTAGTTATCGCTCTTCCAAAGGCATCTCCGAGAGAATCATAGGTCCTCCACAATTCTAAGTTGTAATAGCTGTTGTTCTTCATTTCTTCTTTAAGAAATCAGTTTTCCATTAGAAGTCTTTCATGCTCCCCCCTCAATCCCGATGGCTGCCTCTTGCAATTCATTAGAATTGAGCTCTCCACTAAAATGTCTTCTTAAACATCCACGACGGCCCAAACCCCTACATCAATCTGTTGGCAGAACCTTAAGAAATACAGTTCTATAACTAGACCAAGCGGTGAGAGAACATGGCGCAGCTTTATATGCATCTATTATGACATGACATTCAATATTTCTAATGAGGTTCAATATTTCGATAAAGAAATTAGTATAATTCACTTCAAAAATATAAAAGCAATCCTAGAGACTATTACTAATCTTTAGAAAAGTAAAAAAAAAGATAACACACCAGTTGGAGTTGGTCGTTCATGGTACCCCCTACACCATCGCATAAGACCTCCAAGGTCATGGCTCTGGAAACAATTGATGAGAAAATTTTGGAACAACAGTTCTGAATTGTTTACGAAAGTTCAATTAGTTAGTTCAACAGTGTGTACAGTAGCAGTAGTTAGAAATTACCAATAAAGTAGGAAAGAAGATGAAATGGTGGTTGTTTGCTTACATACCAAATTCATAAATATCTCATAGATTAGAACTGGAAACAATTAGATCACAATACTTTAGAAACACACAAGAATGTAAAGTCCCTACATTTTCCTGTGGGATTTGAATATTTATGTTTACAAGTTAACCATGATTCAAACAATTAGAATTTCACATCTATCCCATTACATAAAGTACCTCTAGAGTGTGGTTAAAGGCCAGAGGAATTATAGAAATGATATATCTCATAACTTACTATGCAGCTTTGATTCCAGTACTGAAATCCAACATATTCAGGATCAGATTTGAATATTTTATTGGTCGAGAATGATAGACATGTTGTGCAGTCATGAGTAGCTAAATCTCTGGTGCACTGGGCCAGACTGTAAATAGTTTGAGAAAGAGAATCTAGAGATTTACCCAAAGCAGATCGTTTTGTATTACCTTCTGCTTCAGCTGACAATTTCTTCAAGAGATTCTCAGTAGATGAGTGCAAGTCAGTCAGGACAAAGATACCCGTGTCTCCACCGAAGTCCTCTGCGTAAATATACCCCAAATAGGTGTCCAGTTGTCTAATGAAATTATAACTTTCATAATGTAAGAAGCAATGAAAAGGCCAAGTACTAGCGCCAACGGCATTCCCACAATTTTGTTGAACTGTATTGATTGCATATTGTGAACAAGTGTAGCATTGGTCGACTATTAGGTCTTCCCTGCATTGGAGGCAACCATATAATGTGTCAGGACTTTGGCCATATATAGAGATGTTAAACCCACTTTGCTTCGTGCCTTGAAGAATACTATAAAACACTTTTTTCATATTACTCGCAAACGCACTGCCTTCTTTATAAAAAGTTGTGCTGTTGCAATTAGTTGTCGGTGTCTCTGGCAATACTGCATTGAAAAAATCTCCATGAAAAGTAAATATCAAGGCTGCAACTAGAGAAATTAAGTACATTTGCTTCATAGTTTGGCCGATTAAGAGAGACAATATTGCAGAATCCTTTCCATGGAACTAATTCATATTTACTAGCACTCTGATCGCCAATGGACAATTGAGAGAGTCGAGACTGCAATGCATAGAAATTCCAACATGCTCCTAAATTATTTTCTATAATACGCACATATATAATACAAATGACATATGATAGGTTATCAATGGTTGGTGTATGGTTTGAGACATCGTTATCAACCGATAGGCATAATCAAAATAATTCAACCTTATTAGAACCATTAATAAGCGATGGAAACAATTTGAATTGTCTTTGTGCAAAATACAACCAATCAATTGTCAAATTCAAGCATATAAGGCTAACACGAATTTCTAGAACCAAAATACAACCACTTAGTTTTCACAGTTGCATCATCTATAGATTTTGATTTCTGCTGTACAAATTAGAAAAACTCAAGTTTAAAAATATGTTCCCATACTACAATTAGCATCAAATAAGAAATATATATTTTCCTGAGACAAGTTCCATCCAACCTAGCTAGCAGAAATAATTGTCCTCATATTTTTTTTTAAAGATTGTAGATTATTATTATCTTTCAAAATAGTAAAAAAATATGTTACATAATATCCAAAAAGCAAAAGGATGTTCTGTTGACAGAGGATTATCCACATATATTCTAGTTTTCTTACATTTGGGAGAGGAAAGGAATTAGGCTTGGTCTGATTCTTGTCCAAATCTGGGTGTTGCTACACATTGTCTCTAGATCATTTATATTTAGAATTGGCCACCATACGACTTGAGCTTCTCAACTTATGTCCCTGCTCCCTGTCAATCTGAATTTGAGTATTCCTTTCCAATTCCCCCCTCTCTTTCTTTGTTTCTGGCTCACAGAAAGAACTGATATCCCTCGCCAGATTCCTCTGCTAAGCCGATTACTTTATTTCATTGGGTCATTTTATTGTACATTTTTTTCCACCAGCATCATAATAATCATCATATCCATCTTTCTTAGAATTTTTAGCTGCATGAGGGTCTACATCGACAGAAAATAATGTCATGAATTATCACAACTCAAAAATCATAACAAATAAATTAATAGTTGTTGGGGTTCCTATGTTTTGGCAGATTTGGAAATGCCAAAAGATAAGACAACATCAAACCACTTTGGGGCCCTAGGATCTAGCCCTCCTGGACCCAGAGAGGGATCTCTCCAAATAGAGCAAAGAATGATATGTCTTTGAAGCTCAAATGAGATGTTAGGCTAGGTATGAAGCACAAAGGGGGGTTTTAAATGATTTGGTTGGTTGGTTGGTGGGTTGGCCATGAGATCATGGACTGAGAAAGTATGGGAGAAAAGGAACAAAGCAGTAGGATGTGTCAGCAAGGAGTATAGGTCAAGAAAGTGCCATCCATTGGGCTATTGAGTTATGAAAGAAAATTACATGCAACAACTAGCCAAGGCATTCAGAGGGCAAGTCATCTACACTAAAGGATCTTTTTAGATAGATGATGGAATGGAACATTAAGGGAAGAAGGTGGAAGAAGGAAAGAGACCCAATTTCTGTCTATAGATCAGGCCAGAGGTCATTTAACTCCAAACCTGCTTGGACATACTCAAAGGCAGCTTTCAAAGAGGGCCAAAGGGGCAGCTTATAGATCGGACCAGAGGTAATTTAACTCCAGGTCTGCTTTAGCAACTCCAAGGGAAAAACAGAGATAATTTTAACAAAAGGGATCTTAGAAGGGCCAGCTGGTCGCACAAGGATCCTAGTGGACAAGGCTAACTCTAATCCCCAGTGTTCCCAAATCTTCCAGCTTAAAACCAACAAGAACATCTACGGACAGATTCATTTAATTCATACATCAAAGAGCAGGCAATAACGTCCACTACACTAGTTAAATCATCTGAAATCAATTCTTAGATAACAAATTTAGCAGAAAACATTGAAAGGTAGGGAGAGCAGGAACATAGGGCACCTAACAAGGGTGAATCCTATGTTATACTTCTGTTGCCTACCAGAAGAACATGAACAGTATGAAAATGTTATTAACAGTGTTAGAACAACATCACTGATAGTAATATACCAGGATCCTGTGAAATGTGCTTTGATTAATCAATGCAAAACCATTCATGTACAACAAGCCCAATGCCTAATACAGTCTAGACTTACTTCTCCCATCCTATTACATACAAACTACTCTGCTACTCCCTCCCAAGACTGTTCTGATAGTCAAAATGAATCCATCTAACAGCAATCGCTAACAACCAACAACAACAATATCGTTCTTGGGGACTCTTATAGGAGAAGAGAGAAACAGAGGTAGATGAACATTGAATTGATCTCATTAAGACAGAATGGTAGAAGTGTTCACACCCATATTGCTTAATGGCATTGTGCTATACTCTGTAGACTGTTTGGAAGCCTCTGTCAGGTCGAGATCGACCTCTGATATGTTCTTTAAGTCCTTATGGCGGTCTGGAACTCTGTGCTAGCCTTCTGGAATAAATGAACTGGGTGGAAAATCTGCAAGGCCACTCCATACCTCCATAAATGCAGCCTGACTGTCTTAAATGAGCTTCAGTCAGTGTAATTAATCGTTTCAGGGCCCAAGGAGGCATGGAGATTTCTTGTAGGAAGGTGTACCTCTGGAGAAAAGTACTTTGCTGATATTAAATACAGATAGGACTTTGACAGTGTGCTTAAATCTTCAAACTGTGCTCTTTCCTTTGAATGTGGGGTTAAACATTAATTATATCACTCACAAGCATTAACCCCCTTTGAATCCCTGCCGCTGATCCGCTGGCACATGCTGAAATGGCCTCTCTGTGCCATCTACATAATAAATTAAACCTGTTATAAACCTGGGCAGTGGTGGTGGAGGAATGCTTCAAAGGCCGGTAGGGACGGTGGCGGAATAGTTGAGAATGGTGGAAATAGTGAAGAGTGGCGGGAGAAAAAAATTTAGTGTAAAGGCCCGAAGGTAAAAACTTGAGCGAATTACAAAGGAAATAGGGAAAAACAATGAAGTGAGGCTTGTGATGTGGGCCCTGGCATGGGTGGAGGGTGAGGTGGCGGCGGGAAGGTTTGCGCGATCGATAGATTGCATCGCAAATATCTGTGATGGGTGATCTGAGCGTTCAACATGCGCTTTGCGATATTGCGATGGGGCGGATTTGCAACGCGATCAGATCACATCGCAAATATTTGCGACGCGATCAGATCCCATCGCAAATATTTGCGATAGATTGATTGAACATATACAATGAACATGTGAAAATGCGATCAGCCCCCAAGGCATTGAGCGCTTGGTTATGGGTAAGGGTTACGGGGAAGTGGTTAAAAGGGGCTAGCGGAAAAGGGGCTAGGCCTTATAAGGTTAGAAAGTGGGTTTTAGCCCATTCCAATGTGATTTAAAGGTTAGGAAGGGGAACTATAGAGGAATAAGGGGGGAAAAAGGCCAACAAAGGGTAGGGAAAGGATATAAAGGGGATTTGAAAAGGTAATAAGGGAAGTAGAAGGGGATACAAAGGGAGACAAGGTAGAAACTAAGTGGGGGGTGAAATAAGAGGGAAAAAGGGGCTTTTGGGCATTCTACCTCACAATAGAGGGGATTTTATGATGGAAATCATCAGAGGGGATTTTATCAAAGGACACCAAGTGCAAAAAGGCTTCAAGGATGATGTGATTTCAGAGGAAATGCATTCCTTTAAGGCTCAAAAACATTTTAGCCCCCTATTTTCTTGTCAAAAATTTATAGGGGGGGCTAACAGTGGCTCCAGATGGGGATGGCTTCTTCTTGAAGGAGTCAAGAATTCAGAGAATAATATTTGGTGTAGGCCAGATGCCTACTGCTTGGCACATCCCCTTCTTTCTTTAGATCAGCTGCCACAAACCTGAAGACATCATATCAACAAAAAAAAATCTTCCAAACAACTACTTACCCACACTATAGTCCTAACATTTTCTCTTCTGGGTGCATTTGGACTTGCAGACCCTTTACATCATTAATTTTTACAAACAGGAAAATAAACCTATTCTAGTTTTACCCTTATTACTCCATGAGACCAGATTAGACTGTTGGCCTCATAGTTTCTCTACCTAGTCTAATATCTACTAGGATTAAACTGTCTAGCAGATCTCTTCTCTACATTCTAAGAAAGAAATTAAAAAACAGTCAAGCCAGGATTAGACTGTCTGGCTTGTTGGACCTTGCAGATATTGAAACAACTAACTACATGCTCATAGGATGAGCTTATTTCAGACCTCCTACCTACCCTAATCTACTTGGAAATCTTTGATGTGCTAGGTGATACAATAATGCCAATGCAGCCAGTCAAGCAGTAACAAAAAAGGATATGAGCATTGGCTACCTGTCAGAGATAACCACAGGGTGCTCTGTGTGTGGTTCTTCAAAACTGAGGTCGCCATCAGTAATGACCATCCCTGATGAATCTGGCCCGTGCTAAAGATCAATGCTGTAGTATTTGAGCACATCAGGGCATCCATGTATTCTGCCACAAGATCAACGAACACATGATGTACATTTTCTTCTTCTTGGCCTGCCATGACTGGTAGGCTGTCTGCGTCCTGGGCAGCTTCGATTATTGCATCTTCCACTACATCTTCAGTGTGGCTCTCGAGAACCGGTTCATCTTCTTCTTGTATTTCGAAGAGCAGCGGAATCTCTTCTCTTTTGGAAGGAGGGATACTTTCCAAAAAGGCCCTCGGGTCTTTGAACTGATATGATCTTTCCTGTGAGTTCAAGAGCTCGATCTCAGCTTCATACCTTTCAACCACCATCTCCAAGAAGATTTTCCTAAGCACGGATCCGCCCTTTAAGCTGAGAGGAATGACCCCAGGAAGGTCCTCCACCTTATATTCTACCAGGTCACAAGAAATGGTATCACGACACATTTCCATGAAATCTGGAAACATTTCTGCAAACCATTCAGGATCTTCCATTAGTGATGTGACTTGGTCTTCGGCGTGGATGATGTTGTACTGCGACATGGTCTCCCAGTGGAGTCTTGCGAACACACAGATAATCAGCGGCCTACTGATCACCAGCGGAGTCTTTTATCATTTAGGAACTGTGGAGTCACTAGGTGGATAATTTACAACTTACTGTCCACCACAGTGGTTTACCAAATCAAGGCTGATTGGTCCCTGTTCCCCAGTGGAGTTGCCATTATGTTGGGTTCCTATGTTTTGGAAGATTTGGCAATACCAAAAGATAAGACAACATCAAACCACTTTGGGGCCCTAGGATCTAGCCCTCCTAGACCCGGAGAGGGATCTCGCCAAATAGAGAAAAGAATGATATGTCTTTGAAGCTCAAATGATATTTTAGGCTAGGTATGAAGCACAAAGGGGGGTTTTAAACGATTTGGTTGGTTGGTTGCTGGGTTGGTCATGAGATCATGGACTAAGAAAGTATGGTAGAAAAGGAACAAAGTAGCAAGATGTGTCAGCAAGGAGGATAGGTCAAGAAAGTGCCATCCATTGGGCTATGGAGTCATGAAAGGAAATTACATGCAACAAATAGCCAAGGCTTTCAGAGGGAAAGTCATCTACACTAAAGGATCTTTTTAGATAGATGATGGAATGGAACATTAAGGGAAGAAGGTGGAAGAAGGAAAGCGACCCAATTTGTGTCTATAGATCAGACCAAAGGTCATTTAACTCCAGACCTGCTTGGACATACTCAAAGGAAGCTTTCAAAGAGGGACAAAGGGGCAGCTTATAGATCAGGCCAGAGGTCATTTAACTCCAGGTCTGCTTTAGCAACTCCAAGGGAAAAATAGAGATAAGTTTAACAAAAGGGATCTTATAAGGGCCAGCTGGTCGCACAAGGATCCTAGTGGACAGGGCTAACTCTAATCCCCAATGTTGCCAAATCTTCCATCTTAAAACCAACAAGAACATCTAAGGACAGATTCATTTAATTCATACATCAGAGAGTAGGCAATAACATCCACTACGCTGGTTAAATCATCTGAATTCAATTCTTAGATAGCAAATTTAGCAGAAAACATTGAAATCTAGGGAGAGCAGGAACATAGGGCACCTAACAAGGGTGAATCCTATGTTATACTTCTGCTGCCTACCAGAAGAACATGAACAGTATGAAAATGTAATTAACAGTGTTAGAACAACATCACCGACAGTAATAGACCAGGATCCTATGAAATGTGCTTTGATTAATAGATGCAAAACCAGTCATGTACAATAATACCAATGGCTAATACAGTCTAGACTTACTTCTCCCAGCCTATTACATACAAACTACTCTGCTACTCCCTCCCAAGACTGTTCTGACAGTCAAAATGAATCCCTCTAACAGCAATCGCTAACAACCAACAACAACAATATCGTTCTTGGGGACTCTTATAGGAGAAGAGAGAAACAGAGGTAAATGAACATTGAATTGATCTCATTAAGACAGAACAGTGGAAGTGTTCATGCCCATAATGCTTAATGGCATTGTGCTATACTCTATAGACTGTTTGGAAGCCTCTTTCAGGTCGAGATCGACCTCTGATATGTTCTTTAAGTCCTTATGGCGGTCTGGAACTCTATGCTAGCCTTCTGGAATAAATGAACTGGGTGGAAAATCTGCAAGGCTACTCCATACCTCGATAACTGCAACCTGAATGTCTTAAATGAGCTTCAGTCAGTGTAATTAATCGTTTTAGGGCCTGAGGTGGCATGGAGATTTCCTGTAGGAAGGTGTACCTCTGGAGAAAAGTACTTTGCTGATATTAAATATAGATAGGACTTTGACAGTGTGCTTAAATCTTCAAACTGCGCCCTTTCCTTTGAATGCGGGGTTAAACATTAATTATATCACTCACAAGCATTAACCCCCTTTGAATCCCCGTCGCTGATCCACTGGCACATGCTGAAATGGCCTCTCTGTGCCATCTACATAATAAATTAAACCTGTTATAAACCTGGGCAGTGGTGGTGGAGGAATGCTTCAGAGGCTGGTAGGGACGATGGCGGAACAGTTGAGAACGGTGGAAATAGTGAAGAGTGGCGGGAGAAACAATTGTAGTGTAAAGGCCCGAAGGTAAACACTTGAGCGAATTACAAAGGAAATAGGGAAAAACAATGAAGCAAGGCTTGTGATGTGGGCCCCGGCGTGGGTGGAGGGTGAGGTGGCGGCGGGAAGGTTTGCGCGATCGATAGATCGCATTGCAAATATCTATGATGGGTGATCTGAGCATTCAATATATTACACGCTTTGCGATATTGTGATGGGGCGGATTTGCGACACGATCAGACCGCATCGCAAATATTTGCGACGCAATCAGATCGCATCGCAAATATTTGCGATAGATTGATCGAACATATACAATGAACATGTGAAAATGTGATATTGCGATTATGCGATCAGCCCCCAAGGCATTGAGCGCTTGGTTATGGGTAAGGGTTACGGGGAAGTGGTTAAAAGGGGCTAGCAGAAAAAGGGCTAGGCCTTATAAGGCCAGAAAGTGGGTTTTAGCCCATTCCAATGTGATTTAAAGGTTAGGAAGGGGAACTATAGAGGAATAAGGGGGGGAAAAGGCCAACAAAGGGTAGGGGAAGGATATAAAGGGGATTTGAAAAGGTAAGAAGGGAAGTAGAAGGGGAGACAAAGGGAGACAAGGTAGAAACTAAGTGGGGGGGTGAAATAAAAGGGAAAAAGGGCCTTTTGGGCATTCTTCCTCACAACAGAGGGGCTTTTATGATGGAAATCATCAGAGGGGATTTTATCAAAGGACACCAGGTGCAAAAAGGCTTCAAGGATGATGTGCTTTCAGAGGAAATGCATTCCCCTAAGGCTCAAAAACATTTTAGCCCCCTATTTGCTTGTCAAAAATTTATAGGGGGGGCTAACAATAGCCACAAAATAGAGTATGCATTATGGAATCAAGCCACAAAAACATTAAGAAGCTGGAAGGAAAGAGTAACTTACTCCCATTATCATCCATGACATCGAAGATCTTTATTTCCAAGTACATAAAACAAGAAGAAAACAATTTATTCACAACAAGCTCACAATCAAAGTATAGATATCAAAATTAGAAACTACAATCACACATCAATTTCTTACAAAGACTAATCATTATCGCCTTTTCATATTCAGGGTTTGTCTGTTCCTCAATGTTCTAGAAGTTGAGATATCACTTGGTCATGGAACAAACCCAATTTCTTCCATGACCAATTGATATGATATATCTCAGCTTCAAGCATGTTGAGGAAGATTCCAAACTCTACACATATTTGAAGACTACATGAGATATTTCTATTGAAGTCGTTTGGGTTGATAGAAAGGCCCACTCATCAAGTGGGGGTGAAGGGAGTCCATTTTCAATTGCAGGTGAAACAGAATCTAGGAAGGCAACTGCGACATGCAAAATAATGTATATGAAAAAAACAAAATATTTAAAAAAAAAAGCCTTGGTAGTAGAACATAGGGCAAACTTAGGTAACTGCTCTGGCACAATACCATACCTACACTTGCAGCTAGAAAAAAATTTTCAGTCGTCTACATCCATTCATCTGCAATCTATTTCCAACCACTGCAGTACATCACACTGAAGCAGTAAGCACATTTATGCCTTTTAGTGTTCACTTAGGTAGGTCTAAGTCAGATTAAATAAACTAGAATCAAAGTCATAAAGCCATAAAGAAGTTGCTGCGACTAAAACTACATTTCTGCATAACCAATTCTTGGATTTCACCATTAGATTATCCATGCTTTCAACATTGAACCAGAAGGTTTTGGCTTAAAATACCGGATAAGTCTCTTCACCATATACCAAATTTCTTTTGAATTGTGGTTCTGCAACTGATTAACTTGTTTCCCTATCTGAGTTTCTTGAATGGAACACACCATTGCAAAACATGTTGATTATTGAACAAATTGGAAGAGGGGTGTTTGACTTCAAATGATGCGTAAAAGAAGACCTCCAAGCCCAAAAGAGAGAGAACTCTGTTTAACTCTGTTTGTCTATGACTGAAAAAACATACCTTTAGGGTTTCCACTGTGAGTTGAATCAATTCCAATCTTCTCAAGCACTTATACAACTCAGTAATAGGATGCAACACAAAAGAGGATTGACTATGGAGAGAGACAAATAAACACACACATCAAAGGAATATTGCTTGAAATAATTGACTCAATAAAACTATCAGATATTTAACTTATAAGAAACACTACCGTATATGGGTTCGCAATAATGTCTCTGATCTTGAAGACCTCTTTGAGAGCTGGGGATCCATCCTCAATTTCTTTGCTAAGGGCTCTAACCTCATCATAGCTATAATCACTAATCCTAATCCCATCTGTCTCACCAATTCCGCTGTTTTCCTTGTCACTGTTTTTGTCATGGCAACCCGTGATACCCTCCTCTGCATCCTCATCATCAATAATTTCATCATGGATTTAGCCAAAGTAACAGAAGTACAGTCACAACACTTGACAAAACTATTTACATTTTTCTATGGTTTCAAAGGTTTCACTATTCCAATAAGTCCATAAAAACAATTTCTTACATAGATTTCTCTTGACTACAATTCTACAGTAAGATATCTATCGTAAATTCTACAACCCCCTCAAAAAATATAAGAGAAAAATTGTAATACATTGATTAAAACATTGAAAATTAAAAAGCACCAGAGGGCCCAACTTCTATGACTACACCCAGGTTCTCTTTTTCCACTCGGGAATTATTTTCGTCTTGCGTCACTAGAACTCGAAACTCAATAGTTTGCAGACCTTTACCAACTTCCTAGTCTTAAAAACTTGATCTCAGTCTTGGGAAATCCATCTGATTAACTTTGACCTTCAGAACTAATAACTCTTCTTTCCATGTTTGTCAACTTCTTATCCATCTTGCTCTGCAACCATTTAGACCACTTTTTCAGCCACTGAAAATTGTTTCCGAATTTACAGGAAATAATTAGAAACTTCATAAGATTAAATCTGCAAATCACATTGTTTTGAATCGTTGCAAAAATGGAAAAGTTAAAAATAATAAAATACGATAATTCTACCTTTATCCATAAAAATTATTCATGATTATAAATCATTTGATTATATATATACATATCTTGGAGGAGAAATATACATATTCTGATTCATCCACATTGTCAACAACAAAGCTTGAAGTCTCTTTTTTTTACTCAAAAATAAAATTATACTTTTCAATAATATAAAAAAAAAATTATATTATGTATATGCATTATAATGCTTTAAAAATAGGCTAAAACAACCATCAAGAGAAAATCAAAATTCATGATATGTAGAGAAGTTTTTTGGTGTCTAAAATATAACACTAACATCATCTATAGATGTAAATATAAATAACAAATACAAAACATATCTTCCTAATCACGTGAGAATTTTATCTCAGGTAACAAAAAAGAAAATCTTGTAGTCAGTGAAGTTGTATATCCATCAGCATAATCTCTATGAAATACTTGTGATAATATTCAGAGGTGTTTTCATCTATTTGCTTTAGGATCTTTCAAGTGCCAAAAATATGTTTAGCACCTAGTTTAGATAGTTCTTTCCTTGTAAATATGGCAACATGAAATCCTATCAAAAACATGTTTTAACTCTAATATCTCTTCAATAATTGGGTACAATATGTGCATGTGACATCTTGAAATTTCTATAACCAAAATACAACCACTTAGTATTTTAAACACAAACAATAAGCACTAAATTCAAAACAGGTATGATCTAAAATATAATTCTTGAAAAAAAAATCTTCAAGTATGAACTATCATAAGTGTACAAAGCCATACAATCGAGAAGATTGTTGTAGGAGTGTCATTGAAGGCAAATATTGTTACCCCAAAGTCACATCACAATACATTCAATTCATCATCTAGAGTCAAGGCATTGTTTTTTGTGACACTCACATAAAATAGTGCTGCAAGAAAACAAAGTACCTTCAAAATTTGTTTTGTTCCAGAAAATTCAAAAAACAATGTATCTTCAAAATTTGTTTTGTTGCACACATAATTAGTTTATGTTTGGACCCTCACAACCTAGTGAACTCCTTAGAAGTTGGAGCGATGCACATTCAAGTTATTAACATTTAACACACACCAATCCTTTTTTCCTCTTTCCATGAGGCGCTACTATAATTGTGGGTGTGGATTGCTCATCACATTCAACACCGTCCTCATTATTTTTGTCTCCCATTTGCTGAAATTCAACAATGGTTTCTTGCCAAGGTTCAGGAATGAAAATTGAATGATTGTGTGCAACAAATGATTCATCATGTGTTTGTATCTCCTCCTCATGCTCATTCCCAGATGTTTCACCTGATGATTTAGATTGTTGGGATTCCTATACACAACACAATTTAACTTGTTAAAATAACATTATACCTCCAATTAAATTATTGCATATTTCATAAGATATTATAAAAAACTAACCTCAAATTCATAACCAGTAATTAATTTTTCCCCTCGATTTATCATGTGTTGTTGTAGACCTTGGGAACCGTGCAATAAAGCATATTTTAATTCTTCGTCTGAAGCTTCCTTCTGAAATTGGTGAACCTAAATTAACAAAGATAATCATATTTATAAGCTATAATGAATAATAAGATACAACTAACTCAATGTGACCATGGTTATTTTCCCTAATATAGAAAATATAATAGATGAAAATATTCACTTAACATGCCACCACGAATGTTGTTATATCCACTAAAGCCTAATTTATGAGATCCAATACTTGACACCCTAGCTTGGGTTGCTTTTGTTGTATCTCGAAGTCGCCTTTTACCTCCTCTTCGTGTAGATGGCCTATAGTTTGGATTATTGTGCACCTTCCTTTTAAATTTTGCATCTTTCATAAGTTCATCCCACGTCACTTGGTCTGTGATCCAAGATGGACGTGGATACATCAAGTTTTTTTTCAACTCTGACCTTAAATTATCTCTTTTTAATTGAATGTATTTACATGCAATATCTAGAATAATTTCTTTATCAAAACCAGGATTTCCAAATTCTATTACAACATATTTAAATAGTTCTTCTTTTTTAGCATTGTTTTGCTTCCTCCAATCCATTTGGATGGTATTTCCAAATAATTTTTCTGCACGACGAAAAATAAAGTGATAAAATTTTAACCCCATTTCATCCTTCAAGACATTTCCTTCTGCAGTGAGCAATATTGTAACTTCTTACATTCCTTTTGTAGTCACCGATGATATTGTTGTAGTCTTGGGGGTTGAGGTAGATTCCCTTATAGGTACATCAGGGACTTTCTCACTTATTTCTTGAATTTACAAAGAAATTGTGGAACTGTTAAAATAATTTTACCTGCTCATTTGAAGTAGGCTCTGCACTCTCCAACAATGGCATTTCCCATAACTGAATTTGTTCAACCATTTCTTTTCTGATTTGAAAATTTTCAAGAGTATCTGGTAGGAGCCTTAACATTCTTGATTGTGAATCTATGAGACTCAAAGAAACTTTTTCGAGTCTTGGCGGGAAAATTCTAACTGAACCCACATTTGATCGATTATTTATTAATTCTGATGTAATCTTAATAGGAGCATGCAGGTGCAATTCAACAAGGATACTAGGAACATCAATATTTGATGTAGAGGGCATGTTATGGGGTTCTGGTCTAGGTGTCGAGGGAATAAATAACCCTCTATACCAACATATTATTTACTTGTTGGAGTCACCCTAGAAACATCCTACAAGGAACAAATATAAATAATAAGATGGAATAAAAGATGAATAAAGTTGAAATATGTAAACTAGGTTTGGTCCTCATAATGACATATATAATCATGATTTTATGTAATTTATGTAAATAAGGAAAAATAAAATCATTTTTGTTATGTTTGAAGCATGGGTTTCATGCTTAAGGATAATATAGATGAATAGCAAGAAAATATTAAAAGATGAAAGACATTTTCCATGGTTGAATGCATCTTAGTAAGAAGGCAGCATGGTAAGCATACAAATTGAAGCAAGAGTTCATAGCTGAAGTAAAAGTATATAAACAAATAACATAATCAAGTAAAAGTCACCTCCATTGTTATGCCCTAGATTTCTCAACAAATAACATAATCAAACTCACACAAATAGATTGTTGAACCTTACATTTTGCATAACATTGGATGTATTAGGGGGCATAAATGATACCTACATGGAAACATTTGATGTATTGACCGGCATAAATGAATCCTGCATTCCAACAAAATGCATGCTTAGAAAAAACACAAATATTAATAAATATATAAAGTGAAATAAGTTAATTTAATGCACAAAAATATTGATCAAGCTTTACCACTAGCATAAGCTTAGATGTATTGAAAGGTGTGATAGGGGTTGGAATGATTTTAGAAATTGCCTGCATTCAAAAATATAAATTAGCATAATATAATAAAGAACATAAGATAATTGAACCTATAAAATATGATATTCAAGCTTACCTCATGCATCATCATAGCAATGTCTTGCCCTCGTGAATTTTTTAACATTTCCATAAAAGCGGTTAAGATCATTGAATCCCCCAGTGCAGAAGTAACATTCTTAAAAAAAACACATAATAACATAAAAATAAGAAAATATTGATTTGAGAACATATTCTAGTGACATTAATAACAAAATTCAAATTCACTAGCACATGAAAAATGACATAAACAAATTTCAATAGGTTTCAATACATAAAAAAACATAAACAATACTCAATATGCAAAGTCTTTTTAGGTTTATAGTATTATGTTTCTCTTGCCTAGGTGACGATGGCATAAAGTAAAGGTTTTCAAAAATTCAATTAAGAAATTGAAGTGTATTAGATTAGGTGCCTCCACCAAATATATATGTGTTTTTCAATTAAAACCTTAAACATTCAAATTACTTAATGTCCATTACAATTAGAAACTCAATACTTAACTGTAGTGAATCCTTACAAATATCTTAAAATAAACATAGTGATCAAAAAATGTCATCCTCACATGAAATTTACTCATCTGATGGCATAAATACCCCATCATTAATGGACCCTAAATCGACAAATAAATTAATACCATCATTTTCATAGTCTTCACCACCTTCAACTACAGGTAAATTAAAATCAATAAATTCATCATCTTCATGCACTTGATGTCCATGTGGTTGGTCATGTCGTTCAGACACTATAGTAAACTCATCATGATCTTCGTCTTGGTCATATGCAACATTAACAATAACATCATCTCCATCTTGGCCATCTATGTCTTCTGGGGGGACTTCTGCATCTTAAAGTAAATCATGGTCCTCTACATCTGGAACAAATGTTACTCTTTTTCCCCTTGGATCATAATCAATCACAAATGACCAACCAGGTTGTTCTAAATTTGGAATGAGAAAAATTTGGTCACATTGACTTGGAAACACATAAGGTTCATAAGTGGCTTCAAACCTAGATGTATTGATCATATGGAATCCATTATTATGGAGCAAGATAGTTTTTTCTTCTCCCACTTCCATAAGCTTGTACCATTCAACACAAAAAATAACTTTCTTGAAAGACATAAAATCAAGCTCTATAATATCCTTCAACACTCCATAGAAGTGAAGTGTGCTTGTGATTGGTTGTCTATCATTTGCATGTGAACAACATTCCACCTCAAATGATGCTGAAACTCCACAATCATAAGTTTGTCTCTTTTCATCAACTTTTCTGATGCGATAATGATGACCAAAAATCCACATTCTTTTGTAATATCTTTCCTAAATTCATAAAAATATTAACTAATTAGATTCAAGGATATAAAAGTTAACAGACAATTTATTAAATATATGCAACATATTAATATATATCACCTCCCCATTTATACATCCTTTAATGAAATTCAATTGTTGTTGTGTCACTCTATCCTTCCCTTTTGTTTCCTCATTTTCAATATTTGTCTTTAGCCAATTCCATGAAAATCTATCTGGCCACTTTATTTTATGGATTGCAGGCAATCCTCAATTAGTGTTTTCACCATGTCTATTATATATATTGGTCCATGCATTTTCATCTTCTAATTTCTTTTGTTTAGCGTACTTCTCCATCCATTCCAACATAAAGTCATAATTGTATGCAACATACAAATGTAATGCCTCCCACTCCTTAGCATCTACAATGAAAAATATATTTGTTCAATGAATTAATAATTATTTATAGCCATGTATTATAAAATTTAAGATAAAATAACTACTACTAACATTTTGTTTACCTTTTATCCTCTTTGAAGTCCCTTCACCCTCTAATTTTTCTCCTTCAAATGATAGAGATTGGTTATAATTCCATAATCGCGGAGCTTCAATATGAAATTGAGGTAAGTACTCACTCAAATGAACCATTTCCTGGAAATCCATGTACCCCTCAACTATGGACCCTTCTGGTCAAGCCTTTTTCCTCAAAAATTGTTTTAAGACCTTCATATATCTCTCCACGAGCCACATTGTTCGAATATGAATAGGACCACATTGTTCAATCTCTTCTACTAGGTGTACAAGGTAGTGCTCTTGAGAATTAAAGAATCTTGGAGGGAAGCACATTTGAATATCACACATAAAAAGTGAAACATTCCTCTTCCAATACTTCAATTCATCCTGATGTATCTCTTTAGATGAGACCCACCTGCAAGTATTACCATGTATTACAATAAAGACTTGTGATTTCTCATAAATTAAAAGTAAGAACTTATATAAAGGCATAACAAATTATGCACTTCAAATGATAATATTCATGGAAGAGTATGCATGATGGATTGAAAATACCTTAGATATTTTCATAATTTGTAAATAATCAAAGTGACATCATGGTCAAAAGTACTTGGTATTGCTGCAGGCAACACATACTGCATGACCATTAACAAATAACCATGTTAAAATATGCATGAACTTCAAATATGCATGAGATGATATTATCACAATACTAGCATGTCCATTAACAAATAACCATGTTCAAATATGCATGAACTGCTATTATCACTAGGATATACAATTTTCTAATTAAGTTCCAACAAATCTAACATGTGACAATGTCACTTTTATCCAATTGTGCCAATCATGTGTTTTTAGGCCTGAGAACTCTGATCCATCTCTTGTGAATAATTTTTTTAATGTTGCACCAAAGCCAGAAGGAAATCTTATGTTTTTCATAGTAGAAATGATGTTTTCTTTCTCATTTGATGTAAAAGTCCATGGATCATGAACATATGAGTTGTCTTCATGCAACCACATGTTTGGCATGATATTGGCAACTTGAAGGACCTTTCTTAACTTTATTTGTGCTTCAAGGTTAGTTCCATTTAGATGTTTCCAAGGGCACTCTGCCACATTTTTCCCAATGTGCATAGTATCCAATAGGTGGGCTATTGGAAAGTTCTCATAACATTCTAATTTGTAGAAAATAAAGAGTCTTTTCATTCTTAGGGGAAAACCTATCCCTTATTTTTTGTCATACATTTCTTTCCACCTAGCAGGGTTAATATTTATTGGCTTCCTCATTTCAACTTCCTTTCCATTGAACTTATGTTTATCATGCACTTGCTGGCGATGATTTTGTGGTAAGAAATGTCTATACTCATCATATACAGTTTTATTGAGATCCTCTGATTTCCTATGCAACAATTTTGGCCCACATGATGGATAGCCATGTTTCCCCTTTGTTTGTAGCCCTAAAATAAGATTGGAAACCAAATTTAGTAAATACTAAAATGAAGAGAATAATTATATATGTAATTTATAATACATTACAACAACCAATATTACCACAACAAATAGAGAGCCCCGGGGCATCATGAATTGTCCAGATAAGAATCGCATGAAAGAGGAAGTTTCTATCATTGACAGGTATTGATACATCATACATATTTACACCATCCCATAATTCACGAAGCTCGTCAATGAGGGGCTCCATGTATACATCCATATCCTTTACCTGATATTTTCCTAAGTAAACAAAGCATTCTTTATTAGGATTAACTGAATTGAAATATTTTTATATAAAATTCAAGAGAGCATTGCATTCATATGTTCTAGTACCTGGTATGATAAGAGTTAACATTGCATTTTCCTTTTTCATTGCCATCTAAGGGGGAAGATTGTTGTTTATAATTAACACTGGCCAAATAGAATATGTTGTTCTAAGATCTCCAAAAGGATTGACACCATCCATTTCTAGAGAAATTCTTGCATTCCTTGGCTCATTTCTTAAATGTGGCCATTTTTCCTCAATATATTTCCAATATTTACTATCTGCAACCATACGCATGACACCATCTTGGCTTCTCCCTTGTGCATGATAATCCATATATTTTGCCAACTCCTTGCACTTGAACATTCTCTCAAACCTTGGCTTTAGTGGAATGTGTCGTAGTACTTTATAAGGAACCTTCTTGGATACTTGATCTTGACGATATCTATTTGTGTGACACACTGGGCATTGTTGTAAATTTTCATTCTCTCCATAGTACAATATATGGTCATTTGGACATGCATCATATGTCTTGTACTCCATTCCAATGTCTTTCATTATTGAAGATAGTAGAATGAGGCAACTTATTGTCCTTTGGAAGTATTTTGTTTGCCAAAAGTCTGCATAATACAAATAATTATTTTTATAAGTATACACAATATTCAAAACTTTTAAGACATCTAGAGAATTAATTTATAGGAATATCAAAACCAACCTTAATATATCAGTAAAGCATGTGTTTGTCAAACCATGTGTAACATTCAAGTTCAACAACAACTTAAGTGTCGCCAATATAGAAGATTCATCATTTGCAAAAAGAGGCGTCCTAGCCAATTGAGCGAGGGGTGAATCAATAACTTCTTCAAAAGATGTGTAGAAGTCCTGGATAAATTCATTGACACCAGCCTCACTTATCTGTGAAGTGGTTTCATCCATAAATGTGTTTTTTACTTCATCTTGAGAGTGGCTACTATCAATATAATCCATAGGTTCTTCAGGAATATTGGGAACCCGAAGCGACTTTTCATCAAAAAAAATCAATTCAAATGATCAATAATAATGTATTAAATAATGTGCATGTTTATTTATTATAAGAAAAACAATTTGTTAATTATAGTATACCTCTTCTATATAAACTGCATGGTCCAATCTATGGATACCAACTAGGTTTCGCTTCTTTAGTTTCCTATTTTGGCACATTTTCCAACTGCAATATATCATTTCATTGAAGTATTCATCTGTCCCTGGAACAGGTCTTGTTGCCCGTTCATCTAAATATTCAGATGATGATGTGCTATTTTCCTGAATGCACCATGTACTATGCTCGATAAGACTACAACTTTTAACTTGATTATTAATTCTTTTTGAGATAACATGACCAATGAATAAACCTAGGGATTGAATCTATGAATATTTAATTTTTTAGTGTTGAGTGAGCATTGAAAATTTGTCCAACACTTTGAGGAAAGTCTCTCAAAGTGTTCCAACAAGCCTCTAACTGGTCACAAACAAACTTTTGAAGTATCATTTTTAGAGTTATTTCTAAAAATAAAACCAGTCTCTAACTAAATCAACAACATAAATACTACAAATACCAAAAACAGAATAAATACCTAGTTTTTCATTTGTATATATTCCAAGAAAGTAATGTAATAGAAATCTACAAAGAAAAATGTGTGGACATTAGTTAGGATCATTACATAAATAACTGTTGAAATATATGACAACGTGTATACCAAAAAAACTTTTACTATTTTGTTTCTGATTGTAAATTCACAAAATGCAAGCAGACAACGAATAATAAGTGCTCTTCAATCGGAAATGCGACTCGTGATGCGAGCTAAGGCATTCCAACTATTATGGACTCAAGGACTGTATTGACATGCCAATACCTATCAGTGTAAAAGAAAAGCCCAAACCAACTAAGTCTATCAACAACAAACTGATAACTCTATGACAACATGTTCATTTCTAGTACAGGGAATATTCTTCTCAAAATAACAATATATTTACCTATAAAAGTTATAGATTGACCAATAACAGCAATAGTTTTTACTATTCAAAACAATAATTTAGAGCATTGATCTAGTTTTATGTTAAATTAAAATTATCATAACAAGCATTGCAACAACAATTATAGAAACTGGGAAGCGTGGTAGTCAACAAGATTGCAAAAATCTTCAACAAACATTATTGATAAAATATACTCTTTAACCGTACATAAGACAGGAACACTTTTGTACAAACGTACGGTCACAAGTTCACACCCAAGACGTCTCTCACATATTCCCATACAAACATTCACCTAGATATCCCTACTCTAAATCCTATGAGCTTTTTTGTAACGAAAACTCTCACTTTTGCTTCACTATCTTTCTCAACTAGACCTATTGAAAAAAATGTAAAGGAAGCCTTGGCAGCAAAGTGTCCCTGATCAAAGTTGGACAGGTGAAACTTAACAAAGCACAAAGAAAACAAAGGCCATTAAAAAAAAAGAGGCTATTAACAAAGGCCATTAAAAAATCTCATATTGTAATAATAAAAAGAAAATTCATTGGCCGAAGATGACAATTCCCACACCGTCGCTGCCCTGACACTGGATACACTATTTATGGAGGGTAACAAAGGATTCTAGGCAGGAATCATGATGGTCGGTGTCATGAATCTGTCATGATGATGGCATATTACTGATGAATGTACAAGCTTAATGTGTATATGAAAAATGTATTTTCTTTCAAATATGAACGGAAATACAAGAAAAAAATCAATTCAGAATAAATCAATTATTATGCTTTATAAACTTTAACCCATCAAAATTTGATTGTATAATGTGCATCTTCAAAGTGCAATAAAAATAGCAATTATTATGTATCAAGAAGTTGGAGATTCAAATCCCCTGATTTACCTACAACTACAAAAAGGGCATAACTTACATCCTTGATTTACCTAAGGGCATAGCATCTAGAGATTATAATGGTTTTCTCAAAATAATTTGAGCAAAAGTCCAATAATTCATAATTTTTTGGTCTCATCCTGCACAGTCCTTAATTCCTAAATTAAGAACTTTTGAATTAACTATTTGTGATTGTTATATATATGTATATATAAATCAATATACCATCTCTTATAGTTATTTGTATGCAGACTTGCACAGGGACGATTGTAACTAATAATATATGACGAAAAGCAAGGTTTAGAGAAGGTTTCAGAAGGCGTCGACAAAAACCAGGAGTCTGGTTACGAAAGTGACCATTGCAGCATGGAAGCTAGGGATTCGATAGATTCCTTCTTCACTGTATGTGTCACGTCTATAAGAGAACTACACAACTCTGAATTGGAAAACAGTCAGCCAAATTCAAGAAAATCCCAGAAAAATGAAGAGGGCAATCACCATGTGAATCTGAGAACCCTAATGGGTGACTTTTGGGCGGCTTAATTGTCGGATTAAACCTCTCAATATTAATTATCAATTCGGGAATTGTAAACATGAGTTGTACTGCGTATTGGCTCAGCTTACTGATCAGAGTATAAATATGATCCTTTGTAATGAAAAACTAGATATTGGAATGAAACACACATTTGCTCGCAAATAAACCACCTTGAAAGGAAACCTACTTCACCAATTTCATTCACTGCAAACTCCACACTGTAATTAAACTATACTGAAATTCAAGACAATCTTCAATCATGTAACATTCTCGCACTCACATTCTACTTTTAAATCTCATGTGATAACTTAGAAAACTAATCTATTAACTCTTCTTACTAAATTGAAACTAACACTTGAAACTAAGACTTGATATAACTAAAAGAACACACACATTACCCTAATGATAATTCACACATTAAACTAACTAGACAAATTCAAGATTTAAATTAACAAATTACAATTCTATCTATTTCTAAAAGAAACCATTTCACTCTATGTTAGGTCCCTATATTACTAGTATAGTCCCTTATTATTGTTAGTGTAACCCCATTATTGTTATTATTTTACCCTTGTAACCCCCATATTGTTATTATTGTGCCCTTAATTTATTATTGTTAGGTCGGCTAGGATTACATTGTGGCCCCATGGACTCCTATATATAGAAAGGAGGTTTCGTAAGTTGAATCATCAAAGAATTTATCATTCATGTAATGTATTGGAGGTTTCCCCCTCGAAGTGGCTTATTTCTAAGGCGTTGATATCTCTTTTCTTCTATTTTTGGAATTGGTTTCACAACATTTGGTATCAAAGCTTTGGATTCTAGGGTTTCGCTGCTCCAAACAGGTCATCGTGGAATTTTCGCTATAACTTCTTTTCTACGAAGTTTCAGAAGCTGAAATTTTTAGAGTACGAAGCCGAATTCCTGAGGAACATCGTCAAAAACTTTTAGAGCTTGGTTCGCAATAGTTTCAGAGATATGATCTGTGGAAGTTAGGTCTTTTTTCAAGCTCCTCATTTTAATCTAAACAGGTCATCGTGGAATTTGCGCTATAATTTTTTTTCTACGAAGGTTCAGAATCTAAAATTTTAAGGACACAAAGCTGAAATCCTAAGGAAACTCATCAAAAAAATTCATAGCTTGGTTCACAATATTGTAGGAGATATGATCTATGGAATGTAGTGCTTTCTCAGGCTCCTGAATTTCATCTCAAAGAGGTGATCGTGGGAAAATCTTCATAACTCTCCCTCTGAGCATCAGATTGGAGTGTCGTAAAAAGTGGTCGAAATAAAACGGACTTTAGTTTCTTCTCTATCAATTTTAGAGACAAAAGATGAAACAGTGACACGTGGCAAGTCATACAAGTTCGCTCTACTGAACCAGTCCAAAATTGGGTCATTGTGGGAGATTGGACATAACCTTTTCTTGAAGAATCCAAATCATATCAGACCTGTGGCATTGGAAAGAGGCTTCAGAGGGATACTACAAGGCTGAATTTCAGATATTGAGGATCCACAATTATAGAGATAATTCAATTTCAATATTGAGCTCCTCAAAAGCAAGTAAAAGGTGTGTATTGTTTTTCCGAATTGCATAAGTTTTGTTTGAAGAATCAAGTTGAATTGATTCCAAGGGAATATTGTAGAATAGATGTCAGTATTGGATTCTAAAATGGCCCCTAAAAATAATTCAACACCCATTAAGCCTTTGGAAAGCTCTACTATGACTCATGAAGATGAAGAATGGCAACATGACATATCAAAATTACAAGAGCAAGTGCAACAAATTTCGCTCTCAAGTAGCATAGAAAAAAAATGACATGAGAGCCAAAGAAAGAAAGGTAGAACTAAGATGGATGGTTTGAAGAAAGGCGTGGAATATAAGATGGATGGTTTGAAGAATGGCATGGAATCTAACATAGATGGCATGGAATCTAAGATAGATTGCAAGGAGGCTGGCATGGAATCTAAGATGGATGACATGCAAGCTAAGATCGATGAGAAAATGGAAAACATGAAGAATGTTCTAAAAGCAGACATGGAAGGTTTGACAAATTTGTTACAAGAAATGTTTCCTAATGGTGAAAATATGGTAGAGGAAACTCATGATGAGAACAAAATAAATGTTAGTCGTGATTCCATAAAATCTAATGTTGGCGGGAAGAACCACCATACTCCAAAAATGGATATGAAGAAGTTTGATGGAAAGGATCTTGTAACATGGATACTATAGATGGAGCAATATTTTGATCTCCATAATGTGCAAAACACAAAAAAGGTATGCATTGCAACTTTACATTTAGAACAAAATACATTTGTATGGTATCGATGGCTTTGCTCCCGTAAAAAAATTGTCACTTGGTCAATTTTTACGGAGGAAATGATAGCACATTATGAGGATACAAAGAGCAAAACCTTCTTTATCCAATTGATAAATCTCAAAACAAAAGGGTTTAATGGGGGAGCACATTGAGGACTTCCAAAAATTGAATATAAGGGTAACTGATATTCCAGAGGAACACATGATTGATCTCTTCATAGGTACTTTAAAAGATAACATCCAACATGAAGTTCGTGTTTTGGAACTTGATTCATTGGAGAAGGCATTCAGGTTGGCAAGAAAAATTGAATGTAAAATTATGGCGACAAGGAAGCCTACCACTCACTTCTATAAAGAGGGAAGTGTTGCTACTCCTAAATTTCCACAACCTACAAGGTTGACACCACAACAATTGGAAGAAAAAAGAGCAAAAGGGCTTTGCTACAGTTGTGATAGAAAATACACTAAAGGTCATAAGTGTGCTGAGAAGAAATTATTTTACATAGATTGTGAAGAGGAAGAAGAAATGAACAAGAAGAGGATATACACCAGGAACCAGCCCTAGAAGAGGAAGAAATGAGTCTGACCATGTCGTGTAATGCATTGGCAGGAATTACCACTCTTCAAACTCTCAAGATAGAAGGACATATCAAGAAGAAAAAGGTAATAGTGTTGATTGATTCAGGTAGTACCCATAATTTTATTCATTGTAAGGTAGCCAAGGAATTGAATTGTTTCCTATACCCGGCACTAGAATGTCAAGTGATGGTTGCAAATGGAGGAACTATAAATTGCTCTGGAAAATGCCATAATATCAAGCTAACCATGGGGGAATATGTATTGAATAGTCCAATGCTTTCCATTCCTATGGGAGGTGTTGATGTTGTACTAGAAGTACAATGGTTACAATCTTTGGGGATGGTAGCTTTTAATTTTCAAGAACTTTTCTTGAAATTTTTTTCAGAAGGAAAGGAAGTCGAATTACGGGGTATTGCAGGGAAGCCGGGAAAGATAATAAGCTCTAATGTCATGAAAAAGCTTCTAAAGAAAGAACAACAAGGCATAATTGCACAATTATGCTCACTAGAAGTTCCAACATCAAAATCATCTATTTCTGCAGATCTCCAACAAGTCTTGGACAATCATTCCAAGGTGTTTGAAACTCCCAAAGGACTCCCACCTATTCGTGATCATGATCCTGCTATTCATTTGATTCCAGGAAGTGTTCCTCCAAACATCAGGCCTTATAGATATCCTTACTTCCAAAAGAGCGAAATTGAACGTATGATTGCAGAAATGTTAGAGGTGGGTATAATTCAACCTAGTAAAAGTTCTTTCTCTGCTCCTGTAGTATTGGTACACAAGAAGGATGGATCATGGCGCATGTGTCCCAATTATAGGGAGCTCAATAAGCTCACCATTAAAGATAAATTTCCCATTCCTGTGATTGATGAATTATTGGATGAATTACATGGAGCAATTTATTTTACCAAATTGGATCTTCATTCAGGGTATCATCAAATTATAATGAAGATTGAAGATATTCCGAAAACAACATTTCGAACTCATGAGGGTCATTATGAATTTTTTGTCATGCCTTTTGGCCTTACCAATGCACCTTCTACATTTCAAGGGTTGATGAATTCCATTTTCAAACCCTTCCTTATAAAATTTTTGGTAGTATTTTTTTATGATATGCTAATCTACAGTAGGTCTTGGAAGGATCATGTTCAACATGTTGACAGGGTGCTCAAACTATTGCAGGAGAAACAATTATATGCAAAAACATCCAAATGTTTATTTGGAGTAAAAGAGGTGGAATATCTGGGTCATATTGTATCTCACGAGGGTGTTAAGGTAGACCCTAACAAAATTAAAGCCATTAAGGAATGGAAAGTCCCCACAACCATAAAGTAGTTACGATGATTTCTCGAGTTAACAGGGTATTATCGAAATTTTGTTAAGAATTATGGGATAATAGCAGCACCTCTAACAACATTATTGAAGAAAGATGCATTTTCATGGACTCTTGAAGAAACTAAGGCCTTTGAACATATTAAAGAGGCAATGTTCCTAGCACCAGTCTTAGCTACACCAGACTTCACAAAAACCTTTAATGTGGAATGTGATGCCTAAGGAAATGGAATTGGTGTTGTTTTAATGGAAGAAGGAAGACCCATTGCTTTTGAAAGTCGTCCAATCAAAGGAAAGTATTTACAGAAACCTAATTATGAGAAGGAAATGTTAGCAATACTGCATGCACTAAAGAAATGGAGAACTTACCTAATGGCAAGACACTTGAAGGTAAAAACTGATCATGATAGTGTTAAACACCTTTTGGAACAAAGACTATCTTCAGAAGAGCAGCAAAAATGGGTCACAAAGATGTTGGGTTATGTCTGTTAGCCACCTATAAATTTTTTGCTAGCAAACAAGTGGCTAAATATGTTCTGAGTCTTCAAGAGAAAACTTTCCCTTGAAAATATTTCATCGTTGAAGCCTCTATGTGTCCTCTGCTCCTTGAAGAATCTCCACTATTGTTTCCATTGAAAAAAGCCTCACTTTTTGTGAGGAAAATGTTGCAAAAAAGGCCTCCATTTTCCCTATTTCAACTCCTCCAAATCCCTCATTTCACATCCTCATTCCCTCATAAAATCCCTCCAAATGTCCCCATTTGACTTTTTAACCCCCTCAAAACTCTGTTTAAACCTCATATTATGCTTTATCTGGTTTAAAAACCCCCTCTTTCCTCTACCGGAACCCCCATTGGGCCTAAAAAAGCACTAAAATTGGCCTAAAATTCTCTATTCTGCACTATAACAGAGTTTAGCCCCCGAGGGCTCGCACTTTGTAGCCCCATTCCTTTATATAACCGTTGTTTGTAATCAGGCGCTTAAAAGGCCAAAAGAAACTCTGATTTAAACGTTTTCCCTTTGGTTCTATAAACTCCGACGTTTTGGTTCAGGTAGATTTGTCCTAGTGTGCCCTTCCATTGCATACCCCTCATTCCTTTGTCAAAACACTGCACCCCATCTCCTAATATTAACCGTCCATTCACTTGATATGACGACTACGAAGAAACCCTATCACCACTTCTGCTCATGCATCTTCCCACATCGCGCTGCCTTTTCTTCTGTAGGATCTCACCGCCCATTATCCGACGGCCAGGAGGCATATCGCGCGATTTTTATGTCCGGACGTTAACATTCAAAAGCTGCACGATATAGGCAGTTTTTTATTGCCACGTGGCATGTGATGAGTGGGATCGTGCAACTTTGGTTAAAACCATTTCTCGCTCTAGACCTAGCGCGAACACCACTATGGTTTTCGCCTTACCGCTTTTTCCCCCTTCGCATTAAGTTTTCATGATTAATCTCCACCGTTCATCATGGAAATCCGATGGCCACGTTATAACTTCACCCATATCCATTATCCCTTTGTTCACCATCCCCAGCGACCTTATCACGCAATCTGGACCGTAGATTGCCAATGTCAGATCAGATCTGACTGTCCAAAACCTTCCTTGCACCAAAACTTCATCAGGCCTGTTTTTCGCCATTCTTTCAAAACTTCCACCGTTCCACCATGATTTCTCTGCCTTTCTTCACTGCATCAATGATCCCCTTCATCACACCACCATCCCTTTGGTCCTCCATAGCATATTCCCCTCCACTCCCACGGATTTCTTAACGTGTTTATTGTGTTTCTGTAGGATATCAGATAGTAAAAATTGCTCTCTGTCTCACGATCACAGACCGGGAAAATAGAGCGCAGAGAGACCTTTTCAAAGCCGAAGATCACAAAGAATGCATTAGAAAGGGTTTTAAACATGATTTCCATTAAATATCCAGCTATTAACTCTGTTTCAAAACCTTTCGGTGCCATTAAAACCTGTGTATTCACAGACAGGTCAGAAAGGAAGTTTTAAAGTGTATCAGTGAAGAGAATCAAAGGATCAATGCTTATCATTGAAGATTAATGATTTAATCCAATGATTAAAGGACAAAGAGACCGTATGAAGACCATAAATAATATCAAGGTCTAATTCAGCCTAAAATACAGAATCAAGGAACATTAACAATGTTTTAAGGTAAAGAAAAAAAATATATCAAACCAAGAATGCCTCCACCACCACATCAAAGGCCAATTTGACCCCTCTCCAGCTACGAAAGGACACCTGCAGCCTCACAGAAACCAAGGAAGGCCTGATTATTGACAGAACGGAGGATATTTGCCTAAAGACAGCTGAATAGTTATTTCTAACTGTCAGCAGAGTTATTTAAATCATAAGAAGCAGTCCTAAAGTCAATCTTCTCGTACATGAAACCTCAAAGAAGCAGATGCAGCAGTTAAGGAAGTATGGGAAGCCTGTAGACTTTCTGCCCCTCTACTTGTTCCAAAGGTCAAAGACAGATAGCTAGAGTATAAGTACAAACAAAGAAAAATTAAATGAAGCATGGAGCATTGTCATTGCTTACCCTTCAAGCCTCCTAGAGGCCAAGAAACATAAATTTCTTCATTAAATTGGGCCTACTATCTCTTCTACTACTTCTCTTCCTTTTTCACCTATAAATATTCATCGAAAATACATTGTAAGGTTGTTGGTTGGTTGATAGGGATTCTATTAGGTGTAGAACTGTTATTGAGGGAAATTAGTTAGGTATTCTATAATATAGTAGACAGGGAAGAGAAGTCTGATTGTAAAAAGGCCATTTAGCTCAAAGTATGTGACTAGTTTTGCACATCAATTAATCAAGCAGATTCACAGGATCCTGGTCTCTATTACTGGTGATGTTTACCTTACTGTAATTGTTTCCTTTCATGTTTTTACATATTGTCCATACTTCTCTGATAAAGAACAACAAGCATAGATTAGGATATAATGTTTAAAGTACCCTAAGTCTCACTGCAATCTTTATCTTTGATGTTTTCTGCTAAGTTGAATATCTAAGAGCTAATTCATCATAGTTTAACCAGTATAGTAATGGGCTGGACCTTTCTTACTGATGTCTGAATTTGGAGTTAGTTTCTTATGATGATCTCTTTTGAGTTAGTGCTAAAGCATTGAAGGTTAAAAGTCCTTCCTTGATCTTCAGGCCTTACTCTCTCTCTTATCTTACTTGTTTTCTACTACTCTGAAGGTGGTTATGAGGACTACTGGATTGTCTTTCTTTTGAGTATGCTGAAAGCAAGTCTGGAGTTAAATGATCTCTAATCTGATCTTAAGCTATCTCTATGTCCTTTATAAGAGTTTCCTTTGAAGTATGCCAAAAGCTGGCCTGGAGTTAAATGACCTCTGACCTGATATTAGACTGCCCATTGGTTTCTTTCATTCTTTCACCCATTATTAATGTTCCATCTCACCATCTATCTATGAAGATCCTTTGGTATAGATGAATTTCCCTATGAAAACCTTGGATAATTGCTTTGCAAGTAATCTCCTTTCATGACTCCATAGCCCAATGGATTGCTGCTTTTTGACCTATTTTCCCATGCTGAAACATCCTTCTATTCAGCCCCTTCTTTGCTTACAAGACCTTCTTAGTTAATGATCTCCAACCAATCAATCTAACCATTTAAATCAAAACCCTCATGCCTCATAACTAGCCTAATACCTCATCTGAGCTTCAAAGATATAACATGTCTTTAGATTTTATAGAGAGATCTCTCTCTGGATCCAGGAGGGTTAGATCCTAGGATCCCAAAGTGGTTATGATGTTGTCTCATCTTTTGGTCTTATCAACCTAGCCAAAACATGGGAACCCCAACAATGACTTTGAAATAATATACAAAAAATGGAAGCTCAATGTTGTTGAAGATGCACTCTCAAGAAAGAATGAAGAGGTGGAAGCATTGCTTTGTGTCATTTCTATTATCCAACCAGATTGGATAACCAAAGCAAGAGATGAATACAAGAAGGATGAAGAATTGTGGACACTCATTCAAAAGTTGTAGCAAGATTCTAGTACATCTGATACATTTAGTTGGAAAAATGATTCCTTGTGGTACAAAGATCGTTTATATCTTTGTAATAATTCCCGACTAAAACAAAAGATTCTTTTGGAATTGCACACTTCTCCTTTGGGAGGACACTCAAGATCTTTAAAAACTTACCAGAGGGTGAAGAAGGATTTTTTTTGGGATGGCCTTAAATCTGATATTCAAAATTTTGTGGCAGAATGTTTGGTTTTCCAACAGAATAAAGTTGAGACAATTAAGACCTCGGGTCTACTACAACCTTTATCCATTCCAAGTCAACGTTGGGAGGAGATTTCAATGGATTTTATCATAGGTTTACTTAAGTCCGAAGGAAAGAGTGCCATCATGGTGGTAGTTGATAGACTTACCAAGTATGCACACTTTTGTGCATTATCTCATCCATTTAAAGCAAGTACAGTTGCTACTACATTTATGGACACAATTCAAAAGCTACATGGAAACCCAAAGGTTATTGTGAGCAATAGAGCTCCCATTTTTATTGGAAATTTTTGGACGGAGTTATTTTCTCGTTTGGGTACTCAGTTAGCTCATAGCTCATCTTATCATCCTCAATTCGATGGTCAAACTGAGATAGTAAATAAATGTTTGGAAGGATATCTTCGTTGTTTTGTATCTGATAAATGAATACAATGGGTCAAGTGGTTACCTCTCGCTGAATGGTGGTATAACACTTCCTTCCATACTGCAGCAAAAATGACCCCATTTATGGCACTTTATGGATATCATCCACCATCCATCACATCATCTTTAAGAGAAAATTTGAAGGTTCAAGCAATGGAAGATCACATCAAGCATCAACAAGAAGTTCTCCAACTCTTAAAGGACAACTTGAATTTGGCACAATATCGAATGAAACAACAGGAAAATCAACATCGCAACGAGAGAAGTTTTGATGTAGGAGACTGGGTATTTTCACAGCTACAACCATACAAACAAATGTCCCTCAAGCAAGCTAAGAAGGATAATAAATTATCGCCAAAGTACTATGGTCCTTACAAGGTGTTGCAAAAGATTGGTACTATGGCATACAAATTGGAGCTTCCTGCTTCTTCACGAGTGCATCCAATTTTTCATGTTTCATGCTTAAAGAAGGTTATAGGTGAAAATCTTCCAGTTCAAACAATATTGCCAGAACTTGATGAGGAAGGAAAAATCATATTGGAACTTGAAGCGGTCACGAAAACAAGAACTCGACAGCTACGGAATCGATCAATTTCAGAGTATCTCATCAAGTGGAAGAACTTACCCACTGAAGATTCTACATGGGAGGATGAGAATTTTATGCAGAAGCACCCAGAGCTACTCAAGCGTTGAGGACAACACTTTTTTGAAGGAGAGGGGCATGTTAGGTCCCTATATTACTAGTATAGTCCCTTATTGTTGTTAGTGTAACCCCCTTATTTTTATTATTGTACCCTTGTAACCCCATATTGTTATTATTGTGCCCTTAAATTATTATTGTTAGGTCGGCTAGGATTACATTGTGGCCCACTAGGATTACATTGTGGCCCCATGGACTCCTATATATAGAAAGGAGGTTTTGTAATTTGAATCATCCAAGAATTGTTCAGTCATGTAATGTATTGGAGGTTCCCCCCTCGAAGTGGCTTATTTCTAAGGTGTTGATATCTCTTTTCTTCTATTTTTGGAACTGGTTTCACAACACTCTATAAAATAAAACTTAAGAATCCCATTAAATATCGCATCAAAAATTACCTATGATAAAATTTCAAACATTTTAATCTAGATTAAATAAATCAAGTAAACCATGTAACATAATAACAAAATCACTCTACCTGCACATTTAAATCCGCACTCAAACTTATAAATAAATTATTATACTATGAAAGAAATAATGATTCTAATTAAAAACAAATCCAATGATTAAACGAAGTCCCGAGATATATAAACAAATCATAAACAAATCAAATGATGATTAAACCCTGTAAACATTCAAACAAATCAAATCAAAATCTGCAAACATTAAAAAACATTATATTATTCAAGCTCAGAATTATTATTCTAAAGTGACCGTATTAACATACTGAAATCCAAAGCATCTAAAATTAGTTTTATTCCATACTCAAATTAGAAGTATTAAAATATGTTCTAATTATGTAAGGAGTAATACATATTCAATCCATTAATTGGCACGATGCTACAATGAATGAAATGCTTTGGAGTTGATCCACACCTTCACATAGAAATATGAAATGTTAAAATCGCACACATCTAATTATCTTCTGCTGATTGATGAGCTTAGCTCCAGAGGTGGTGGGCCCTACCACGCCTGGAGTAAGCCTGCTTGCTGCAACTGAGGAAAGATTTAAAACATCAAATACATAATACAAAATGGATCATGGCGATAGTGCTACTGCTCACAACATGAATTCGATTTAGACAAATATTTAAAACAGCATTTTAGAAATCAATTACACAAATCACAACAATCCCCCTATTTCTATTACACTCCGGAAAAACTTGCAACTTCCCTAAAATATGAAATATTAAACCTGAATAAATTTCAAACTCATCAAAATGTCATTGCGGGATCATATAGGCACATGATATGATAACAAGGTTTTCAAATAGTGGCTATCGAATCCCTACAACCAGAGCATGGACAACAAGCAATCTATTTTTTTTTACAAACACTATCGGTGGGGAACCGAGGTTTCATTTTGCAAGACACCCAATTATAAAATCATTAAACAACACAGTGTACAACGAGTCGCTCCATTACGCAATCATCAACATGTGTATCACACTAATGCGTGAAAATACAAACAGAGCAATCGTTCATTAAATTGGGACCTGTGAGTTATGAAATACGATGGAAACTCATCGTTTGCTTGCCATTTCAATGATATCTACTGTCAACCACAATCTGCAGTCAATTTTTGTATGTAACGTTACAGCCTTACCCAAAATTTAATTACTATGTGTGGAATTTCGACCTTTAGTAGTTGGCTTCACCACAGTCCGTTCACTCCATTCTTAATAATCGATTCAACGCTATCCTCTAACAATTTCTTCAAGTTGTACGTGCATAAACACCTTTTAATGGTTGTGCCTGATGTCGTATTTTCCATATGCCTTCAACGATTTGTGATGATCTCAACGCTAAATGGTAATTCCTTCAGTAAGCCCTTAATCTATGTTCACTACTCCGCGTATGATATCGTAGGTGTTGAGCACTCTACAAGGTATAATATATAGGTCCAACATGGCCTCTATCACTGCATTCAACGCAATCGTTGAATTGCTCTACTCTGCTAACAAATTCCTGCATCCACAATTACATACATATTCTATGCACATACATATTTGCAAATTCAGAAAGAAAATTGATAATGAAATCTTCAATAAAATAAATCAATGCATGGGCTGATAAATCATTAACTGCCCCTCTACATTTACAATTTCTAGACTAATACTTCTCTTTCCCTCTCATTTTCACACTCTCTATCACTCTATATCCCCCATCGAATTCCGGAAACTGATATATATATATGCATTTTTAATTACAAAAATGGAGCTTCAACCAAAAAAATATAGAAAATTATTGGTTTTACAAATTATCGGAATAGGAATTAGCTTTGAAACAGATTGTCAATTCAGGAAATAGTTCATCTTTTTGCGCATTGTTTTTGCTGGAAGATTCATTCGTGGCTTCTAGAAGAAATTCGAACTTCGTGTAGCTGGTGGAGGCATCCCAAGGCAACTTCAACATCTGCCATACCTACCAAACTTTTAACTATACTCTTTTTTGCTTTAGATCTATTCGTAGCATTATCAATAGAGGTGGGATGTTTTAGTTTGAACTCTGCAAGTTCTGCAGCACTTCTACATAGCTCCAATGCTCGACGAGCATCCCCAGACACTGCTGCAACCTTCCGTGATGCAGACTCAATAGCTTTTTTTTCATTACTTTGCACTTTGATTCCTTAACGATTTCCAAATACTTGTCCATTCCTCCAGCTGCCTCTTCATCACCTAAATTATGTAATGCGGATTCTAGTGCTTTTACAATAATGGTTCCTTCATCATCATGTTCTGGAACATCCACATGAAAAGATCGCATTTTTTGGTGCAACAGGCTTTACAATCACTGCTTGCTACTTAATATAATTATAAATTCCTACATGAAATGGATGATCTCGAGAAAAGAAATCATCTTGCCAATATTATATTTGGATGACCCTGAGCCGGCCTTGTGCCTGCTGAAATGAGGAAAAGCATCATAGTCCATTACCTTCAGTAACTCTTCCCTACCGCAACCTTGGAACACCTATACTTTTCGTCGAGTCCTTTCTTGCAACAAGGGTTTCAGAACCTTCCAACAGGCGAAAAAAAAAAAAACATATGGAGCATTAACAATATAATATTTCTCCGTCTTCTCTGGATAACTAAGGTCATCAACTGTAGATAATATCTTAATGTGGTTTAAAGAGAAAATTTTCAGCCCTATCATGTCCAATATTTTCAAGCATGGTCCAATATAGCTCCCATATTTCTTTGATGCATTTGGCAATAGAAATTGGTCTCGGTACTAGTTTATCTGTATATGTGATTGGTTTTCTGCATCATTCAAATGGATGTATTCATTAATTGCAGCATAATTATCAACTCTCGTTGCAGCCAAGGGAACGCTTCTAATCCTGCTGCTCAAAGTATAGCATGCTATTGCCTCAGCTGTCGTTGCACAAAAATCTGTTAGGACACCATCAACTCCAAGATCGTTGTAGTAAACAACTGTAGATATTCTCTTACTGGATCATAGCTATAATTATAGCCCAAATTCATCATTGGCAAAATTAGCAGCATATTTATCCAGCCCAACAATTTGTGCATCTTTTATAAGACTTGTAGGAGGTTGTAGATATAATTTGTGGGCGAAGAAATGTAATCTACTTCAATGGATTTTGATAGAGATAACAGATATGATTGCGTGCTTAAGTTGTGTTCTTCATAAAATGATGGGTAAATTGAGATTTTTTTTAATCACCAAACATAACCAAAGTAGCAATATTCATAGAGACCCAATGCTCCCTTGACGATAACTCCTTCACGAAGCCGAATTTCGTCAAACGGTTTCTGCGTTATAGGAAACACGGTGTTCTGAACACAACCCATGTCTCATAATTTAGAGATTCTGCTCCATTTGGTTGCAAATGTGATATTTTCACCTACAACAATTCAACTACCTAGCGACTGCTTTTACGCATTTGGTGAATTCGAACTCGAATGCATTCCTGCACCGAACCTTCCTGCAACCGAGAACAAATTTATTAAAAAGATTCATCAAATTAACGAATAACAAGAATAATAGCTATTATTTCGAAATCCCTCTAATTAACAACATAATGGATTAATAATGATTAAAAACACCAGGTACAAGTATGTATTTATTCGATAAAAATCGTAAAAATTGGACAAAGATGCGGCTCAACAGTGACCATGTTATGAATCTGGGTGATCATTTCAAGAATTTGAAGAGCATTCCTCCCAAAGATCGGCATGTGGCCCTGAACAATCTAATGATCAATCATCATATAAATCGAAACATTACTGATACTGCAGGCACAGGAGAAGGAAGCTACAAGGATTTATATCATCAGGAGGCATATGCAGAAGATTTTTTCCATGCAGAGAAAGTAGGTCCCCTCTGTGTTAAGAAGAGTAGGGCTAAACCTAACAACACATCATTTATTGTTCACACCAACCAGAAGCGGGAGGAAAAATTAAAATTCTTTTGAGAAAACAATTATAATCTCTAGATGCTATGCCCTTAGGTAAATCAGGGATGTCTAAGTTATGCCCTTTTTGTAGCTGTAGGTAAATCAGGGATTCTAGGTAAATCAAGGGAATTGAATCTCCAACTTCTTGATACATAATATTTCTTTTTCACAACTATTCTCAATTGAATTTTCTTTTTATTCTTACCATTTTGCATATACACATTAAGCTTGTACATTCCTTAGGAGTCTTGGATGATGTCATTCTTAACAATCAACATGTCAACGGGTGTCTAAATAATTATTGGCTCCTACTAGTGAACTTATCAGTTTCAGAGGAGAAAGTTGTGAAAATCTTAAATTTGGTGGCCTTGTTTCTACAAAGAAAGAAGGCAACGAAGGTCAATTTTCTCATTCCCACAGCCTTGAGCTTTATATCTGCATTAATGGAGTTCAGCATAGATATGAGAGTGTGGGTTTATGCGAAGACCAACCTATTATTCTGTGGTATAATGCATTTCATATGTGAACCACTCCCTCGCTCATGGAGGCGACATGTATACTCTTTGGGAAAGTGGGTTGACAACTTAACACCCTGCAATGGCATAAAGCTGAAGGTTGTAAGGGGCTCTGTAACTGCAATCATCAGTGAAGGTGAAAAATTCGATAATGAAGGTGCAATTTTGGTGCCGAAAGAAGTGCCCTGATACAAACTGTTAGGCACCTAGGAATCTACTATTATTCCCCTTGGGTACCTCCCTAGGTACCCTATATTACCCCCCTGTATTACCCTCCTAGGTACACTACAAATCAGTGAGGAAAGGGCACAGTTTGAATTTATCTCATTCCAACACGTATACAGGTAGCTTAGCATAGTAGCATACATTTTATCTATAGAAGCACTAAATATTCAGAAAGGCAAGATGAAAATAGAAGTGGAGGGTCCTGCATATCTCTATATATGTACTTAAAAACAAATATTCAATTGGATAACTTCGGTGGATGTTACTTGATTATTTCACTTTCTTCATATTCTATTATAAGTTTTTGTAGTGACGGTATTTAGAACTTGTTGGAATATGTTGTTAATGAATGGATAATATATAGTATTAGGTAGATATGTAGGCTATGGAATAGTTTTTTTTTTTTAGAGCGTTGAACAAAGACAAGCTATTGTATATTTTATTTCTAGTTTAATGTAAATATGTTTTTATTCTTCGAAAAAATACATTGTAATTTCAGGAAAAAATTATTTACCAATTACACAGCAAAAGTAAAAGCAGACACTTACAACAATCGTTTTTTGTTGTATTATTATTTATGTGATCATCTTCTTTTATCATGGAGTCATCTACTTTTTCCTTTTTGTACTTTCCTTCTTCGTATGAAAAACCAATCATTAATGTCCATATAAAAAATAAAATTGTCTACCAAGATACATGAGTACCATCACTTATACTTTCTAGTTTTCTAGAAATTCTTTTCACCCACATCATTCATCAATATATTAAATTCCCTCTTCATGATAACCTGGTCCCAACCTTCTAAGAATAATCTATCTCACCTCCCAACCTTCTAAGATTAATCTATCTCACTTCCCCCCTTAATCGAAGACTCAACTTTATTAATCTATCTCACTTCCAAGTTCCACACTTAATCAAAGACTTAACTTCTATTAAAATATTCAGCCCACCTATCAATGCTAAATAGTTAGCCTAACCATCATATCCTATTAAGAAGGAAAACAACATCTTTGGAAAACACCCAAAATTTTGCAGCAATTTCAAAGTGCAGCCATCCCTTCTTCAGTATATATCATGGATAGTCAAGCCAACGATTTATTGGTTCAATCATGAGAATGATCAAGAGGCCATCCCTTCTTCATAATATATCATGGATAGAAAGCCAATGAGGCATTGGGTTCACTCATGAGGATGATCAAGAGTAACAGGCTCCATCCATGCTATGTTCTGCCCTGGTCAAATGGCTTAAGTTTTAGGAGGTAAATAAATACCCCAGTATATTTGTTCTTTATATAAACTGTAATGTACAAATGCCCCTCAAATCACATGTTTTAAATCAGAAAAAGAGAGAGATTGGAGATGTACTGAAAGTCATTATATGGAAAAACAAGAAACCAAAATCTTGATACGAAACTTCCAAAAACATTATCTTATTAGCTTGTTTGCTAAAATTGATCCATGATTATTACAAACCTAATTTCTCAACAGTGTCGATCCGAATACCAGGTGCAAAATTTTTTTGACAACAATATAAAGAAGGGAGGCTTGCAGAAGTGGTCACTGGAAGCTATCATAGGTCCTCGCTGGTAAATAAATGTGGTCACTTGACCTCAATCCAACATGATCAAGGGGAAGGATCATGCACCTTTATGATATGAAGGTTATAGTAACCCCAAGAGAAGGATCAGAAGCAGGTTGTTCCCCGCTACCATTATTAAATCACATTGTGGTGTAGGGAAACCGGATGGAAGAATCGTAGCAAGTGCATGTGGATAAGGTGTTGAGAACGTAGATAAGAAATAACTTCACTCTTATCATGCACTTCTTGGTTTTTTTTTAGTCTAGCTAAACTTTATTAAGTTTTAATTGGTTTGTGTTGCTACCTTTTTGCTCATAGATATCGATGTTAATGCCAGCTTCTAGGGGTAACAAGAACCTTATAAACAAGGAGGCTTGCACGAGTGGCTGCTAAAAGTGGTCACGCGTCATTGGTATAATAGGGAAAATATGTGTGGGAACACCACTCCAAACTAGCATGACTGAACAAGGTTAACGAGCATGCACCCTCATGATATCACAAAGATAGAACTTAACCCCAAGAGAAGGATCTGAAACAAATTGTCTAACCCTTTGCTAGAAATGAAGGCTAGAAATCACATTATTGAATACGGTAGCAGGATGGAAGAATCATACCCAGTGCAAGTAAATAAGGTGTTAGAATAGAGACAAAGTTATGGCTTCAATCTTCTGAAATATTTGTTTCTTTCAAGGCTCACTTTCATCTCCTCGCTATCTATTTAGAGGCCCTCTCTGGTTTTAGGCTTTATTTGGTTTACGTTACCAACTGTCTCTCAGGCTTGGTCTCAAAACAAGGACCTACTTGGAATCATTAAATTCAGTGCTGTAAAGTGTAGGCATTCACTTGCCATCTTCCCTGCCCAAGGGGGATTTTTAGCTCTATGTGTAGGTTGTTTGTTCACCCTGAATAGCTAAGAGGTTGGACTCAAATTGTCTTCCCTTCCCATGGGGGATTGTTAGCTCTATGTGTAGGATGTTTTTTCACCTTGAATAGCTAAGAGGTTGGACTCAAATTGTCTTCCCTTCCCATGGGGGATTGTTAGCTCTATGTGTAGGATGTTTTTTCACCTTGAATAGCTAAGAGGTTGGACTCAAATTGTTTTCAACCAATTAGTGCATCTCTTCGTTATTCGAATGCTTTATTAGCCTACCTACCTGATTTAATCTCCCTTTGGTAACTAGACTATAACAAGGTAAAGGTGCACTTGGGAGTATGGGAGGAATGAAAAAATGTAGTTGATCACTACAGAATGCACATTGAGGCCAAGATAAAGTTGATTGATGAATGGTAGAATAATGTATACAGGATAAGCTCCAAAGGGAGTCCCAAAATAATGTTGAAATCTAACCCTATCCAGAAGCTTTGCATCCTAGAGTGGGAATGCACTCTTTCCCAACCTTTCATGGATACCAAAATTTTCTACTCATTGTTATATTGCCTTACTAGGGAAATTCCATGTCAAACATGCATTCCCCCATCAATGAGGCACTTTATAATAGAGTGATGGAAGGAGTCCATGATACTCTTGGCTCCCTCATGCAAGATGTAGAGGTGAAATTTAGGTGAAATTTGACACGCATAAGTGTATCCAAGGGCTTAAGAGGCATTTAGGCAACATGAAATCCATAGAGCAGGCTGTAAACATTATGGACTTGAAAGGCCAAATGTGTCACTCCAAGGGCTTAAGAAGAATTTAGGAACTATGAAATCCATGGAGCAGATTATAAACATTATGGACTTGAAAGGCCAAATGTGTCGCTCCAAAGAAAATGTGGGATTGAATGACACAAAAGATAAGCCCACAAGATACATGGAGCAGGTTGTAAACATTATGGACTTGAAAGGCCAAATGTGTCACTCCAAGGGCTTAAGAAAAATTTAGGCACTATGAAATACTTAACTTCTATTAAAATAGTCAGCCCACCTATTAAATTATAAAATCTCTTGTGTTACATTTAAAATATAAATGATGAACATAATGACTTGGTCAATTCAACCAACTATATAATAATCTTCTCAACTAAATTTTGATCCCAAAATTTCCTATTTTGCATATCACATGGAAGAATCACCCGAGCAAAAACTACACTACCAAAAATTTCTCCATCATAAGCTATTTTTGCTGGGAAATAGATAAACCTATTTGTTAATGGTTGGTTGACCAACCTTTCGAGCAGTGGATTATACACTCATTGGTTTAATACACCATAACTCTTCAATACTATCCACTCATTTCTTTAGTACACCCTAACTCTTTTATCGAGCATAAGGGTAATCTAAGAACCACCAATTACTACATTTGGTGGTATTGAACTGAGAAAATAATGTGAAGGGGCCATATAAATAATTAGATTCAAGGATATAAAAGTGATTTGATGGCCTAAAAATATTGACATCCCATTGCTGGGTAACATTGCAAGGCATGCTATGCCACTGCCTGCTTCACAGAACCCATAATACAAAGGACATGAGGTTTGATGAAGTTTATTGTTGCGTTCAATACATTACATTGTTCCTATTGCATTACTGCTTCACTACCTACTGAACTGGACTTTCAAAAAACACCACACTAAAATTGTGCATCAATGAAATATTATGCCTTTTGGTAGCTTAAGATACAGGGATTAGAGGGCAGTTTCTGTGAAAAATTTACAACCACAATCTGAAAGTAGTGAAATTTTCATAAATATATGACATGAGTATGTAGAACATGGAAAATTAACTAAGAACCAAAATGAGTATATAGACACAGTAGCATCAGAAGAAAGGAAGGAAAGCATCAAAGAAGCTTAAATACCTTGATCTAGGGCTTCCAGAAAAATATGGAATTTCTCCAACTTGTGAACCTGTGCTTGTTTAGATGCTAACCCAACTATATAAACCCTAACTCCAAACTAAACATTGAAGCAATTGCGTTGTACCCTTTAGCTGAAAATTTGGTGCCAAATGATATTTCATGCTCTCCATGAAAGAATCACGGCTCTGTAGTTCTCCATCGCAAACCCTTTAAAGCAAGGTTGATCGTTGTTGTGCCGACACGCAGGATTAATGGCTTGGTGAACGCTGTATGGGATGTGTTGTGCAGACACGCAGGATTGTGCAATGTGGACGACTTCCAAGGCAACCAAATAAGAATGTATGTGCAATGTGGACGGCTTCATTTCTGAGGGAAAGATTTTAGATGCTTTCAATGTATTGTACTAAACGCGGAGAATATATGATTAAAGAAGTAGTATTTGGAGAATACAATTAAACGAACTCCCGAACAGATAGATGCCCGATGGTGTGCCCACTTGTCATCCCAACTTAGTTGTTAAACATTATTAAAAAATACTATTGAGCAGGTCCAAAATTTATTTTTTCTCCAATTTATGGTTAGCAGGTCATCTCAACTCCAATTCTTAAACATCATTACAAAATACTATTGAAGCTGTAACCCTAATTCCAAAAATTAATTTTGCCTCAATTTCTATTATTTTCAGAGCGAAACAAAACCTGAAAGAGAAATTATTAATGTTTGTGAGATGGGTTCAGTTAATTTGAAGTCTCCTCACCTTTTCCTGCACATGTTCTCCACACCAATGTCGAGAATATCAATGATACATGGGCGATCAAAGAGCCAAGGTGTGCAGGGGCATAGATTACTATCAATAATAAGCCCGCTCAAGAGCTAATTAGGTGATAGTTCAGAGCTCAACTACCAGATTCAAGGAGCCTACTCTCCAATTGGTTTAGGAGGAAATTACTCAGGTTAAGATGAAATCAAAAAATGATCGACACGCCCTCATGAATACTTCATGTTGACAAAGGTAATGGATTAGGTTCTGGATTCCAAACATACCTGAGTTTGTTTCAACTAGTATATGTATTATGGTCGACATCTATTGACATTTAAAGTTTCTCCCAAAGAAATATGTGCTTTGTCAAGGGATTTAAAATTTCTAAAAGAATAGGAGTGTGTTTATTTATAGAGATTGGGGACTCGAAGACCACTATTAATGATATGGAAAAAGAAAATCATGAGGGGATAAATTTCTAGCCTTATTTTAGATCAATAATAAAATTGGGAGGTTTCCTCATTAGGTTTCTTCATTGATATAGATTCCTACCATGTCTTGTGAGAACATAACCAAGGGATGATTTGGTGGGAGAAATTTAATTCAAAACAAAATGAAGGGGATATTATAGCTAATGGTGTATTACGCAAACAACTTATTCCCTTTATATTTAATCAAATTTTATTTGACAAAGCACCATGTAATCAAAGTTTATTGGTGGGGAAGACAAGCATCATGTAATCAAAGTTTATTTGACAAAGGGATTGGTTATTAATTGATTGGTTCAAAGGAAAATATGTCAAGTTATTTATGGTTAACACCTTCTGGTGCACTTTCCTAGAGACCCTAGCTCCTGATATTACTGGAATGGATGTGATGATACTACAGATCCTCTTGTTCAAGTTGGTCAAATCCATTACAGAATTACAATATGGAGGAGATGATCTTGAAGACCTTTCAAGGAAAGTTGGTCAAATCCATTACATAATTACAATATGGAAGATCAAGGAAAAAATGGTGTAAATCAAATACAACATAACATGTGCTCCCTTCTTAATTTGTATATATTAAATTGCCTTGTTAGAAGCAGCTCTGTGGTTTCACCACACCAGTCTTTGTGCCTTTTACATCTTTACACTGAGCCTGTGTAGATTCTACTCCATGAATCTTGTAGCTGAGTTGCACATTCTGCAACTCAATTCCCTGGCATGCTACACTAGGGCCACATGAAAGATAAATAGCCACTTGTGTGGCTGATATGCCAATTATGTTCTTATATGAAACTCCATTGATGGTAACACCACTGGATCCCTATACACAAAAAACATTGAACATTGAGTGGAAGTGAAAAAGTCATCATTGTAGGTAGACTTCTGGGAGAAAACATTGAACATTAAGGGGAAGTGAAAATTTCCAGAAAGACTTATAGTTCTAATTAAATACTTACAGTTCTATATGTTTTATTTTTAGGGTAGACTGTTGTCTATTTAGAAAATCTAAAACCTATTTATAAAGATGGATAAAGTGTCTATTCGAAATGTTAAAATTTTAAACCTATTTACATAGTTTTAACAGATTTTTAGTTTAATAATCCATTTACAATATGAACAATTACTAAAATTTATATTCAAACAAAATTTATCATTTATATATAAAAAAAAATTGGTGATTTTTACATCTAAGTATATTTTGTTGATGTTTTTAGAACTAGTCATTAGCTACTAGCCAATGTAATTCAAGAATATGAACCACACTTAGAAACACGTTAGAAAAATATACTTAAATGTGATTACCACGAAAAAAATTTATATACATTATATAAATCACAAAAACAAAATTCCTATACATAGATTTTAAAAAAATTACCTGACTGGAGCAGCTATTAAACGAGGTCTATGAGGGGAGGTTGGCAATGGTCTATGAAAATTTCAGGTTTTCCCTCCGTCGTAGAGGCACTCGATACTCTGGCCCTCCAACATTCAAGTTGTCCTTCACATCAAACCTGTGGTGAATTTCATGTTGTCCACCAAATTATAAACAACCATATATGTTTACATGTACAAATGAAAAAGAAAATATGTAGAGATATATTCTTAACACTATTAATTATAATTATTTTATAAAATCTAAATTTATATATTAAAAAAAATTAACAAAATTAAATATTTTGCATTAAATTTTAATTTAAAGAAAAGGAAATAACATTTTTACGATCATATAAAATAAACCAAATTTATATTCTTATATATGAACTTCTTATCAATAAAATAAAAATAATACAACCATCAAACACTTAGAAATAAAAATATATTACACATTCTTTAAAAAAATAAAAATTAAAAATTAAAAGAGATAAATAAAAAGTGGACACAGGGAATAAACATCTAACTAAAATGACGGATGATGAGTACATTTAAAAAAATGACACCCAAAAAAATAAACACAAGCATCTAATTAAAATAGCATGAGTACATTTTATTCAATATTAATATTACTTTTCTAACCAAAAAAATTAATATATAATACCACAAATAAACATAATACTTGTATGCTTATAAAATTAACACAGGTTTGATGTGAGGGAAATTTAGTAAAATAAAATAAATTTCCACAATTTTGATATTCACCAAATGAGGAGTCAACTAACATAGCTTCCTCCTTATCTACAGATGCATTTCCATCTAAAGACTAATATTGTGAGCTTGGGCTTGCTGAGAGGTTCTCAAACTGACTGTGAAGGGATTTAATTTCATCATTTTGATGGTTCATCTGAAGTTGGAAGTCATGAATTCTTTCATATTGTTTTACAATTGTAAGGGAGATCTAGAAGAGCAACTCCAAAAGAGAGTGAGATTTTATACTATAGGAAGGTGTAGGTAGAGGGGGAACTTTGAGGATCCCACTGCTCCACCTTCACAACTGGTATTGTCCATCATTGGGTATTTCCAATTGCATACTCTATCACTAACTAGTTCAATTTCAAATTCCCAATTTCTTGCCAAAATAACGTTGACTACCAATCACCACGAGATAATTCCAATGACTAACAAAGGCTGAATGAAGAGCACCAGAGAGAAATAAAGATAACAAATTCTCCTGTGAAAGCCAAGGAAACCGATGTAGACCAATAACCATTTCGAACAAGTTATTGATCTGCACCTTGCTCACATAATCACATCCTTAGTTAATTGCCTCCATAATGTTTCAAAGCTTACGCACAAACAAATGATTCTTCTGTGGCATGTCTGGACCTTGATGGAAGAGCTCGGTTGCAAGAGAGAATTTCAAGCAATCGACCTCGAACAAGTCAGACCACTACACAAATCTCTCATCCAGAGTCCACGAGCTCAATGGAACCTCTCAATCACTCAAGAGGTAGAGCAATCTAGAGACCTAGAAGGAGCCTTTACTAATACTAATAATTTTAATTAAAAATATAATTCATTTATTTTTTATAATTTTTTTATTTTATCACTATAAAACATATAATAAAATAAAACCTATAATAAAATAAATAAAAAATTTGAGTGATTTAATACTTATTATAAATTAATACCTTTAAGTTATATAAATATATCACATTTATCCACATCACCTCATAATTCCTCATAACCTTTTTCTTTGCAGGATGCTTAAAAATAAAGGAAAATAATAACTACCATATAGTCGGGCAACCAATGCGCTCTTAGTGTTAGTATGAATCTTTCGTCGAAAAAGACCACTTTAGCTATGCATAACAAATAGCCCTAACATCGATTATGACTGCCAATATCTTCAAGTCTGCAGTTAGTTGATCCAAATAAAGCTGCACAAATCTAGATCTATGCATAAAAAGACATTAAGCAGTGAAAATGAAATGTTGCTCCATGCATCCAATAGACAAGACAAGAACAATATGTTTGAAAGAATTTTTATATTAAAAGGGGCACGTGAGAGGAAAACAAGAAAGGTGTTTCCAATTCTCCTCAATGGGATGGGTTCTTGAAAGTCCTCAGCATTTCAAATCTAAAATTTCTCTCTCTTGTTGGTCTAGGAAACCCAGACAAACATAGAACTCAAAGGGAGCTCACAAGACAAATAATGGAGAATGTGAAAATGGTAATGGCTCAAAGTCGGACCAAGAGTATAGATCAAGAGTGATCTAATGCAATCAAAGGTGACTAATGAATGGGAAAACCCTTCTATTTATAACAAAATATTAGGGCGGTCTAGAACTTGGTGCATGAATAAAATATTATTAATCAAATTCTAGAACCACCCTTTAGGAATATTTTATTATATTTGTTGGAGGGAAAAGGATTTTTGACTTGGATCAATTCCTTTATTTATAAATAATAAATAAATAAATGATTTTTTTATTATTTTAAGGAAATGGTAGAAATATAATTAAATAAATAATGATTTATTTAATTATTTATAAATGATTTCGTCAAATTTAACTAGGAATATTATTTAAATAAGGATTTAAATAACTTATTCCTAGGAAATAATCAAATAAATAAGGAATTGTTTAATTTATTTCCTTGTTTTGGGTTAAATATGACCATAAACAACTTAATAACTAAGAGCTACTAAGTTATTTCACATAGTGAAAGCAATTTTACTTAGGTAAAATTGGTCTTACATGGTGTACTTGGGTCCATCTAATGATAATAGGTTAGATGACCAAAAAAGGTGTAACAGATTGCCCCCCAGCGTGCGAGTGTTAGGAGAAAATCGTACGACCGAAGTACGTTGTAAGAACTCAATCACCAGACATCAAAAGGGAAGTCAGAGAGAGAAATGTGAGGTAGACTAATGTGCTGAAGAACTAGACCCTAAGGAGATGAGACTTACAAGTGCAACAAGTCTCTTTTTATGAGAGGGTACCTGTGCTAAAGGCGGTGGGGGAGGCATACCTATGCCCGCCAAGACAAAGTACAAAAGAATAGTGTGTCCAGTAAACAAGGGACCGAACTATAAAGTACATGTCAAATAAGCACAAGCCGAAAAAAATAGAATGATGAATCCCACATACATGTTGTGCCTGGGATAACAGCCAGGACTTATACAAGAATATCTAAGTACATGAGATACAAATACAACCCAAATGCCCCCTATAAACGGGGAAGGGCTCACAAAATCCGAATGATACATGCAAATAGAAAAGGCGCTGCAAGTGGCTAAGGCCGACATCATCAAATATAAGGAGCTGCATCAAAGACTGAAATGAAGAGGTCATCCGGGCATGTGGGGGGCTACCTACAGGGCCACCCCCTCATGAGGGTTGAGACATCTCACACACACCCGAGAATCACCAATATCTGCTGCTACATCACTGGACCATCAAGTATACAGATCTCGATCATGTTAAAAAGGAGTTGGAGCTGAGAAACAATCAAGTCAAAGGGTAATGAGAAATCCCTTTGCCTGATCCAAGGCACCGAACAAGTGTGGAAGCTGGAACCAAGGTACACCACTCTCTAGACCTGTCTTCTGGAATGAATGAGCTGATGTCGACAGAAGGAGGTCCACCATAGGTGAGGCAATAAGGAATCCTCAACTAAGGCACGAGATAAAATAGTAGAGCGATGGACAGACTGAAACTAATGATGATGATGAAATGGGGGGTACTGAGTAGCGAATGGACAACTTCCCTTGTTAAAGCATAAAGGGAATGGATGACCTGGTAGCAACTGACACAAAATCATGAGGGATAGGGGACAGTGGGACTGAAGGCCATAATGTGCGACACGAGAGAGGGACCAAGTAATGAAGGATGGAGAACTATAGCGGGATACAAAGGGACTCGGGATAGACTCCATGAATGTGATGATGACTCAACTCGGATGCTCTAAACAAGGGCGATGCGATGGTGCTACTAGATAGTAAAGGTCCAATGGGGGACCATAAAAACATGAGTACAAGATGGTAAGTCATGACGAACATCAACACGAGCATGGACAAGTATGGAGGCCAAGTGGTGCCCCTAGTATGAGTGTTGCAAGTGAAGAAATTCGATTTTGAGGAGGGTTATGGTTGAGGGGCATAGGTGCCCCCAAGCATGTTATGGTCATGCCAAAATGTATAAAGGGGAATCTAAACACATTTTAATGATGTGGTGTGCTATTTTTTTTTGTTACGGTTATGCAGTATGAGAAAGGAAATGGAGGATTACCAATCTCTTTTAGTACTGCATATATGAATCAAATGGAATTTAAGTTTCCAGGTTGGCATACCTAGTGTCACTATCCCAAAGAGAGGATTTGGAGATAATGAACTGGTGCTCTCCTAGAAAACCCATAGGTTGGTCAACAACAATGTCTAAGAGACTAGGTTGCTGATGTAAGATGAAGGAATGATAAGGGGTATCATCCCTAGAGTGATCTGAAGTGATATGGGACTCTAGAGGTTCATCTAAATGTGGAAGAATAATGGTGCTAAAGTCGACATGACTAGATACACTAGGAGAGTTGTGGATAATTTCTTCTCCTGGTCTCTCAAATATGGGTGCCCCCTTACCCAAACATGGGGTTTCAATGTAATGGCCATGAGGTGTATGTGATGCGAACGCATGGGTTCAATGTAAGGGGGAATAGATAAAGTCAGGGGTGGGGATGTCTTCCATAATGTCGTCATCATGGTAGAATATGGGGTGAATGGTGGAAGAAATACCACCTGACGCGGCAAAGCTACTTGACTCATCATCATGAGAAGAGAGGTTCACACGCACATCGTCACAAGGGGTGACAGAAGAGTAAGCAGATAAAGGATCTACCGATGTTGAGCCCATGGTGATCACTGAAGGAAGGTCAAGCGAAACAACAGGGGAGGATTCATAGGAAATGTTCCCCGAGGGTCTCATGGATGATGATAGGTAGAAGATGGTGGACGAAGGCTCTGTCATCTTGACATCAGGAGGGGGAATGTCAATGGGAGCCGTCATGTCTAGTAGTTCTGCTAAAGCAAAATGCGCAAATAGGGGAGAGGTGGACTCGTTGCGCTTGCCCTCGAATTGGCGGACTGCAGCTAGAGAGGTGCAGAAGTCCTTGAGGTGGGGACAAAGGTGGGTGTAATGGCCATAGAGATCACACAAAGCACAGGGGTGGTTGGTGTGAATAGTCTTGGGGTTTTTGGTCGCGGTCGCGGAAGGAACAGAGGCCTCTGGGACTGTGGACTCAGGGAACGCAACATTAACCATGGGCTTGAGATGAGGTAATTCAGGACAGGTATGGGTGGCGTGACTGAAAACATCACAAAAAGCACACTAGATGGTATGCTTTGGAGGCCGAGGAGGGGCAGGGTTTATCGAGGCAGCCTCGTCCTTTGATGCCCCCCTGCGAGCTTTGCCCTTATTACCCGAAGTGGTTGCAACAAGAAGTGGTTCCTGTTGAGGTGACCGAGGCACTGTTGCAGCGGGACAAGTCATGGGGACCGGTTGAACCGGGGTCAAAGCAAGATAAGGTTTGGGCTGACTAGGTGGGGTAGTGGCTGGAGGGTCAATGTACCAAACGGGTATGCTCAGGGTCAAATTGGGGAGGGAGAGGGTGGCCATGATGGGAACAGAATAGACTCCGGGAGGGGGAGCAAGGAAAGGTATCTGACCAGTGGAGTAATGGCCAGGGGGGATGGTTCCAAGATGGTTGAGACCTAGTGGAACTGACCCAGGAGGATAGAGGGGCTCATGGGTACCAGTTGTAGGAGAAGGGCCAGAAGGAAGAGGTCTAGCTAGCTGAGGTGAAGGGCTAGGAGCAGGTTGCGGCGGGCAAGGTTGAGGTTGAGGTTGCTGACTAGCCGAAGTGGGCCTTTTAAGGTCAGCCCGAGACGATTGCATCATGCAAACATTCGCTAAGCTGGGATTAGAGATAGGAGGAGGAGGAATACCAGGGAAAGTTCCAAGCAAGGAGGAGTCTTTGTAGACGTCGGGGGAGACATTGGTCAAAGAATTGACGGTTTTCTTATGGGCTACAGAATAGATGGTCGACGCAAGGGAGGTCTGAGATTTTGGCTCATGATATGTCAACTAGTCAATGGTGACTATCTTTCCATTATGAGGGAAAAACATCTTGCGGTGGACTACGGATGGGACGACAGACATGGCATAGGTGTAACTACGCCCCAAAATAATGTTATAGTCAAGAGGGGCGTTGATAAATTCAACGTCGACACAAACAGTCTTGCCCACAAGGGTGATATGACAGTTACAGAATAGGCCAATGGGCTGGGAGGCATGGCCATCCAACGCACGAAGGGTGATTGTGGAAGGTGCCATCTCAGGAGATCTGAGTTTTTTCAAAACCGAAGCAGACATCACACAGGTAGATGCCCCCTCATCAATAATACACCGAGAAATGTGAGCGTTCCGAATTTTGACTGGGATTTGGAAAGCTACGAAAGTAGGAAGGGGAGGATGTTCTGATTGACGGGCATCGAAAACAATCAATTGGTCATCAACAGGATCTACAGCACCCATGGCAGATAGTAGAGCCTTCTTTTGAGAAGGAAATTACTGGAGGAGTTCCAGTGTTGAAATGGCAGCAGGAGACTGGGCCAAATCATCTACTATGCTATACGAATGAACAGCTCGACCAGAAGCAACATTTTTGCGTAATGGGCCCTTAGGAATCTTGGTATGAACCTCAACTTTGGGCTGAGGGATATGCAAGGGACCATTAGATGTCGAAAGAGGCTCGGTAGAACCTGAAGAAGGTGACTCGGGGACAAACGGAGCGGGATGCTTGGGGTACTGACGGGACCGAGTTTGAAGGTTAAGGTCGACAGGTAAAGGTTGATCAGAGTTCATCATGAGAATCTGGTAATCGAAGGAACCAGAAGGGGAAGGTTGAGTGGCCGCCTATCCGTCAGGTGGTTGGGTAGTCATAAATCCCTGTTGTGCATCCACCTGCTCTTGAGGGGGCGGTGAGTGCTGTTGCGGAGGTTGAGAAGGCAAGGGAGGCAGAGGTGCTGATGTTGGAGGAGTTGGAGCACCAAGCTGCGGATATGGATAATAAGGGTGTTAGCTAACGGTGTGGTAAGTAGGAGGTTGGGCCAAAAGAGGGGGCATGCTGTATCCTAGAGACGTGCTACCGGGAGGGGAAAAAGTGCGGGAGGTGCTGCCTCCCCCCCCAGGAAAACCATAACCCATGGGAGGTTGGGTGTATGTATGAGAGATAGCTCCAACGATACCGTCGGCGGCATGAGGTGCCCCCGGTGCATTGGCATCACCGGGTCTGGGGAGATCAGGTAGAACAGTATAAACATAACCCATCTGAGTGTAGATCAGGTCATATTTTAACGTCATTTGGAGGGCAGCTTCTTTAGTTTGAGAAAAATGTGATGCAACATCTTTCCCAATAGGGGGCAAGAGAGATCTACGGAACTAGTCCATGTAGACACGGTCTTCGAAGGTAGGAGATTGACATAGGCTCTTTCTTCTCCGCCATTCCTGGACATGATCAAATAGGCGGGTTGAAGATGATTGACGGAAAGAAGTAAAAAGTTCGATACGAGTGTCATAACGAAGGGGAAGCTGGAAGTACGATAAAAAATCTCGGGCAAGAGTCGCAAAGGTGGTATGAGATGAAGTGGGTTGATCAACATACCACTTAGAAGCTTCACCTATAAGCGTGTGTTGGAACAATCTAAGACAGATGGAATCATCAGTAATGGAATGGGATGAACACCACATGTGGAATGATCGGATATGGTTGGAGGGATCCTCTCCAGCAAGGCCTTCGAACTTGGGAATGTCGGAGGGGATCTTGGTTGGCATAGCAGGTGTTACACCATTTTTTGGTCATCTAACCTACTATCATTAGATGGACCCAAGTACACCATGCAAGACCAATTTTACCCTAAGTAAAATTGCCTTCACTATGTAAAATAACTTAATAAAACACATGTATTAGGTTGTTTATGGTCTAAACAGGAAACCCCAAAAGGAAATATTAAACAAACCTATATTTGTTTGATTTTCCTGGTCATGTTTAACCCAAAACAAAGAAATTAATTAGATAAATATTTATTTATCTTATTATTTTCTAGGAATAATTATTTAAATCTTATTTAAATAATATTCCTTGTTAAATATGACTAAATCACCCATAAATACTTAAATAAATCATTATTTATTTGATTATCTTTCAACCACTTCCTTAAAATGATAAATAAATCATTTATTTATTTATTATTCACAAATAAAGGGATTTGACCCAAGTCAAATACTTTTTCCCTCCAACAAATATAATAAAATATTCCATAAAAGGTGGATCTAGATTTGGTTAATGTTATTTTAATCATGCACCAAGATCTAGAATGACTCAATATTTTGTTATAAATAGGAGGGTTTTTCCTACCATTCTTCACCTTTTGTTGCCTATTAGATCACTCTGGATCTAGACTCTTGGTCTGACTTTGAGTCATTATCATTGTCATATTTTCCATTATTTGCTGTGTGAGCTCCCTTTGAGTTCTATCTTTGTCTGGGTTTTCTACACCAACAGGAGAGAGAAATGCTAGATCTGAAGTGCTGAGGACTTCCAAGAACCCATCCCATTGAGGAGAATTGGAAACATCTTCTTGTTTTCCTCCCAGGTGCCCTTAATACAAAAAATTCTTTCAAAAATTGTTCTTGTCTTGTCTATTGGATATATGGAGTAAAACCCTATTTTTACTGCTTAATGTCTTTCTATGCATAGATCTGGTTTTTTGTAGCTCTTGTCTTGATCAACTAACTGCAGATCTGAAGATATTTGCAGCCACATTTGATGTTAGGGCTATTAGTTATGTGTAGCTAAAGTGGTATTTTTTCGTACACTTCGACAAAGGATTCATACTAACAATT